>JZKD02S1988746.1:1859255-1884602 GCA_000966675.3 Picea glauca
TTTATTATATCTAATTACCCATTTATTATATCTAACTACCATAGTGGGCCTTATTTAATAATATAGTGGACCTAGTCCACCTTACATTGAATGACCTCCAATATTATCACTATGGACCCTCTGGGGCCCCCCACTACCTCTCTAGCTACCTTACATCATATTTGATCATTATAACTTTCAAATATATGCATCAGATTCCTTTTATTTCTGACGACTGCTTGGGCCTTACATTAACCCACTTGACCATGGTTGGGGGAAAAGACAAGGTACCCTAGTAAGCTTGTACCCATAGGTTTTGGTTCACCACTAGGGGATTTTGAAGGGCCATCGTCTTCTCCCATCATATCATCACTCGTACATCTTATCTCCCACTCATTTTCCCCTTTCCCCCAGTCCGGACATTAGGATGACCTGTTTGTGGGGTTACATCTTATCTCATGGGAAGAAGGGGATAAAGGCCCAAAAGGTGAAAGCAACTGGTAAAAGATAAAATCCATAAGAATAAAACCTAGAGATGTCTCGCCCAGGGATCCTCAAGAAGGCAACAAAAATCCTCTCAGCAAGAAATAAGAGGGACCCAAAGAAAAATAACAAAACAAGACCTAGCCAAGAGGATGGGGGGTCTCATCACGAACTAGTCCATTATGTTCATGGGTACATAGCAGTATGACATTGCCATTATCTAGTTACCACGCCAAGGAAATGACCTTTAGTTGCATGGCCAAGGGAAAGGGGGTCTCATCACGAGCTATCCTTATCATCTCTGTGAAAGTGCTTGTGGGTAACACTATCAGCTCTGGTCACCACGCCAAGGCAATGTCCTCTAGTTAGACCTTGAAATAAATAAGAAAAAGCAATAAAGAAAAGAAAGAATAAAGGCAATAAGGGCTTGGAAAGAATTTCATCCATGACGGGTACAACTCGCCTTCTATAAAGGCACCCATAGGTAATATCACCCCTGTCTTTCTCTCTACCAGTATGTTTGGACATCCCATGACCACATCACCTCGTATTACATGGCCTAGATGATATCCTCTGGAAGCTTTCCTTCTCCTATGGATGTTAGCCCAACAGAGTATTTTGTCTTTTTCTTTGGCTTTGTATAGTAGGTCATTGTAATGTCTTTGAGCTATTGGATGATGTATCAGGGGTTTTATGCATGTATTTGATAAAATTGATGATGAAATATGATTGACATTGCTATGATGCCTATGACTAATGAGCCCATGGAGGGCGAATTTTTTGATGTGCAGGACCATGCCCGACGGACAGGTACCAATTGGACTGGTACACATGGGGAGATGATTAGTTTGGACCTCCATGGGGCTGAAGAGCCCACCAGATGGTTGTTGGGACCCCATCAAGGGCAGAGACGGGACAATGGTTTGATGAGCCTTTGCACATGAGAAGAAGAAGGATGTTCCACCCAGGAAACTTTGGTTGAGCCCAGCCCAGGGGGGTTGCCCCACTCCAGATGGAATGTTTTCCTTTTGATGGAAAGGACGTCACCCAGGAGACTTGGATGTCACCTTGAGTGTGTGGAATTTTGATGAGATAGCTGGCACGTGTAGCAGCTTGGAGGAGCCCTAAAAGGGCTAACGTCTAACTTCTGGATGCTAGATTAGCCCAAAAAAGGGCCTAACGTCTCCCTTAGAGGGGCTTGACATCCCACCTTTTGCTCATTTATGTCATTTACTTAGCAGTTAATGTAAAAACAGTATGATTTTGGTTATTAGCCTTGTCGGCTATTTTTAATGACCTAATTTTAAATTAAAGGTCATGAGATGCTATAAATCGAGGATGTTTTTCCCTCATTTGGACATAACACAATCACTCACACTTGTGAGGTCTGATTTTTGCGCCCTTATTGGGTATTTGGTCTTTAAAATTGAGGCACACTTGTTGATGGGAGGCTTTCTTGGCATATTATGGCATTTCTCTTGAGGAAGGTTTACAACTAGGGTTTGCACATGCTTTTCTTCATGATATGTAAGTATTTTTCCTGCAAAACTTCTTGATTGAATGGTTGTAGGTTAGTAATTCTTTCATTTACTTATAAAATTGCTGATTTTAAAACCCTAGGTGACAAGCACACAAGTAGTTCCTTGTCATATGTCCCCTTAGAGAGAAATATTGAGCCATTGAAGGAGGAAGATAGAGCCTAGCCTTTGCTACACTCATCTAACTTTTTCCCTTAAGCTAGTTTTGATTTTAAAGGTTAAAAGGAGGGTGACGTCCTAGGCCTATGTTATCTACACCTAGGGACACCCATATTTTAGGGTTTAGTGATAGAGCCTTGTCTTTACAACACTCTCCCTCGTTAAATCCTCTTGTTTTAACCATTTTCTTATGCTAGCTATTTGCCAAGTTTGACCTGAAGAAGGATGAAAGAGCACAAGGCCTTACTTAAGAAACACCGGAGTGAGCCTCTTTCCCCTAGGGTTTTGATTCTAGGGCCTTGCCATTGCACCACTCTAGAACCCTTCCCTCTCATCTTTAGCCTGTTACCCCTTCAATCTTGTGTCCTCTCCTTTATTGACTCCATATGCCCTTAGGCATTGATCTTAAGCACACAATGTTGAGGTCATAGTGTCCAAAACAAACTCTTAAAACTTTAAATCTTGAAACCCTAACTAACAAACTAACCCCAATTAAGGCTGACGTCACACTTGGTTATCTCATATTGATGCAACATTTGTCTTCTATAAGCAATTGGATGATGATCTAAAGCATTTATTGAGCAAAGTGTTGGTTGGATACATTGTTGGCTTGATCATCTTGATAGTTATTAATGAATTGATGATTTTTCCATAGCTAATTGATAAAACGTTGACCTCATTGATATCTATTGTTTTTACAATGCTTATTAATTAATAGCAGATAGTCATTGAAGTACTAACCCATTGAGTTATAACATGCATATATACTGTATTATTGTTGTCTTGTTCTCGGCAGGTGTTTTCATTTGGGCATACACTTCTTTATTGGCTGATTAGCCGGATTGTCTGACCTTGGTGGTAACCTGTGAGAGGGAAACTTTAATCTTGACTTTATCCCTTTGCCTCTTCAAAACCCTAGGTTACCGGGGACGTCTCCCCTGGGTTAACCTCCCTAAATAGAAAGAACCTCCCCATTGAGGTGACATTGGGTGAGGAAGGTTCCTGTTATGCCAGTTTGGCCTCAATTCTCTAGCCATTTGACCTAGCTACAAACTGTGCGATAACAAGGCCCTAGTACCACACCTTCTGTCATCATCATGTGACATTTTTTGTGGCTTAAACATAACCTGGTCGCAATGCACCATTCTAATACTTTCTCCAGATTATTCAGTGCTTGACCGAAGTTGTCTCCATAAGGAGTGAAATCATTCATATAGACTTCAAGTCCTTCACTGATCAAATCATTGAATATGCTCAAAATGGCCCTTTGAAAAGTGGCTAGAGAATTACAAAGTCCAAAGGGTAATATTCTGTATGCAAAAGTGCCCCAGGGGCATGTGAATGTAGTTTTATCTTGATCTTCTAGGGCAATCTGAATATGATTGTACCCACTAAAAGCGTCTAGGAAAGAAAATAATTTATTTCCTACCAAAGTATCCAGGACCTGATCAATGAAAGGAAAAGGGAAGTGGTATTTTTGAGTGGCTTTGTTAAGTTCCCTGTAGTCAACACAGATTCACCATTTCCCATTTTTCTTTGGGACGATCACTAATGGGGAAACCCACCGACTATCTGAGATGGGATATATAAAATCTACGTCAAACATATTTTGTAATTCTTCTTTAACGATATCCCTGAGGCGAGGATTCAATCTCCTCTGTGGATGTCGGATAAGTCGGGCATCTTTTTCAACATAAATCTGGTGTGTGAAGATTTGTGAATCAATACCTTTCATATCAGAATATTCCCATGCAAAAGCTTGCTGGTATTTGGAGAGGACTTGGATCAGATTTTTTTTTTGTTGTTCATCTAAATTGGCATTGATGTTTAGAGACCTCCCTGGTGCAATCTCGATGGGTTTGCTATTATGAATGACTGTAGTTGGAATTTGTTGTTCCATTAAATCTTCCAGCAGGTCTCCCTGTGCTTCATAGTCTAGAAAAACTTGGAGCATCTGGCAGGTCGGGTTTCTCATGATGGCTAGACTATTGATAAACCCATTGATTACGTCATCCTCTAGCTGGTTTTTAACTCTGAGGGCTTCTTCCTGCGTAAGAGAGGCTCGTAAATTCCTGTCTGGGTATCACGGTGGTGGCAATTCTAGATATACGAAATTTGGACTTGGCTTAGCAGGAGGATATAAAATGAGATTCTTTGTGATACCCCCTCTATTGATTGCCATATTACCCACTCGACATCCTATGTATGCATCTGTTGTTGCAATCCATGGCTTTCCCGGTATCAATGGATGCCCTTCAAGTCCACTTCTTGGGTTGATGATGAGGAAGTCCGTCGGATATTCCCAAGAGTCGTCGGAGATTGCTATATCATGTAATGTGTCAACTGGTCGAACTACCGATCGATCTGCCAATTGCAGCATTATTGAGGTGGGTTCGAAGGAGTCAAAACCCAGGGTATTGTAGGTTTCCATAGTCAAGATGTTGATGGTTTCTCCCAAATCAACTAGTGTATTGGGAAAAGAACAACCCTGGATTTGAACTGTCACTATGGGATTCCCCGGATCTACATATTTGACTGGTTCTTGTCTACCTAAAATTAGATCAGACAAGGCTCCTACCACATGCACTGTTGATGATGGAATTTTAATTTTTCTGACGGGCTTTCTCCCACATAGCTCCTTGATCATTTTTTCTTAGATTGGGATGTCCTGAAGATCTTGCAGGAGTGGAATCTTGATATATAAATTCTTGAGTTCCCCTACAATGTCGAAGTTGGGATATACGACTGGTTTTTCTATCATCAATCTTTCGGGGAATGGAGGGGAGGGTGTTACATCCTTATCAAGATCTTATGATTCGACTGTGTTTCCCCCCTGCTCAATTTATTTTGTTATTACCATAGTCGAAGGTGTTATTGCTGGTTGTTTTTCATTCTCCTTCTCTTGAAAGACATTATTTTCTTTAGGAGAGATTATTCACCCTGATATCAACCGTAGTTCATTGCACCCTACCGAGTTGGTCTCTCCTTCCCCATTCTCCATAATCTGGACGAGCTGAGTTGGTATCTTATTTGGATTTGGGTGAGGCTGGGATGGTAGTTGAGGGCACAATTGGGATTGCGGATTTTGGAGAAATTGGAGTGGTTCTTGAAACATAGGCTGATTTTGAAGGGCCATCCCCATGGGTTGGTTGTTTATCCCCATGGGGCGCTGCCAATTCTGATTCCAATTTGGGTTTTGGGTAGTCATGTTGGGCCACTATGAAGGGTAGATGTTGTTATTTGATTTTTTCCAGGATGAGGTGGGATATTGTGAGTTAGGCCAAGGGGAAATTGTAGTTGGTTGATTCTGCCAGGTAGGATTTGCAGCGGGCTGGTTTTGCCAAGTGGGGTTTGCAGGTGGGTATTGTTGGGGCTGCCAGTTCTGATTAGTAAACGGCTGACCCTGCCATGTGCTACCAGGATCTTTCTACTAATTATATTGGCTAGAAAAGAAAGAGGAAGGGTCATGTAGTGTATTTGGAGGATGATTCTGCCATTGAAAACGCTGAGCCATCAGATATAACTACTCAATTTCTTCTTTTGTGTCTCTAAATACAACTTTCATTCCAGGAAGTGATGGACACTATTCTGTGTCGTGATCTTTGGCATAGATAGTGAAAACCCAAACCACATCCAAAGGGAAATCCCTTGGACCATGTTTTCTTCTGCACCTGTGGTAAAATATGGCCAACGTTGTTCTGCTTCTGTTTTTTTTTGTTTGTCCTGCAATACATCCAATTGTGTAGTCAGAGTTCTCAGAATATCTATTTTTAAGTTTTCTAAGAGATTACCAACTTCAGATCGTGTAACACCCCTGCTGGTAATATTTCTATTTCTAGTGAGGGGGATACACATCGCTGATCTGGTCTGTGAACTTCCTCTTGAGAACCTAATGCACAATAGGATGATGGTATGATAAGTTTCTTGACAAATGTTACCCTTCCCCATAAAATTCAACGTTTCTACCCATTCATGTTTCATACCCTTAATCAGAGTTGCCTTAAGTACTTCACCTGGTAACGTTCCATAGAGTGATCTTTGTAAATTATATTGAAATCTCTCGACATATTCTTCTAATGATTCATTTTCTTTTACATTCATTTGAAATATTTCATCTTTTAAGTCTCTAGTTCTACAATAATCCTAATATTTTGTCAAGAAGGCATGTTTTATCTCATCCCATGAGTTTATAGTTCCTCCCCCTAATCCCATAAACCAGCGTAGAGCTGCTCCTTTCAAAGTGGAGGGGAACAATTTTAATTTTTGGGGTTCAGAGGTGTAATCGTACCCTCTACATAGGACATCAAATTCAAATAATAATGTGTCCGGGACTTCTGAGATTAATCCATAAAAGGTTAGTAGGTTTTGTAGGGGAATTGCCTTCATGGGGGCATTGGCGATTGGATCAACTATCGGATATTCCAAAGTGGAAGTCTAGGGACGTTGTGGATTTGGTTGTGCCATTTGATCGAAAATATGCCAGAAATCTTTAGGGATTTATTGATCTAGATATTTTATTTGAATTGGTTGGTTATCTGATCCTCTAGGTGATTTGATTGCACTCCCTCTATCTGGGATTTCGAGTATGCATTCTTCTTTCACAGGAGATTTAGGATCGGGTGGTGGGTCTATCTTAGCTATCCCAATGGTTTCTCCCTCTCCTTCCTCCAAATTACAATAGTTTCCCTCTTCTAAAGGATTTAGGGGTGGAATATCTTTTCTCTGAAAGCTTTGCTCAGTCCCTTTAGTTTTTCTATGAATCTCAATGTGGGTTGTAGTTGGTGAAACTGCCACATGAAGGATTCGAGTAGATCCTTTTCTAGGTCCAACTGAAGCTTGAGATTCTTATTTTTGGATGATTTCATCTATGAAAGTGCTTCTTCCAGGGAGAACCAAGCCCTGGGCTTTGGTAATTTTTGGTGGGGTTTTGGTTTTTCAAGATCTTTCTTCTTAGTCATACACACTTCACACAAAAAGAGAAAATCAAGAAAGAAAAACACCTATGCAACCTCTTACTGCGTCAGCTAGAGGTAGGCATTGGCATAAGCATCTTACTTATTTCCTGCATAGGTTCTTACCTTCCGTCTTCAATACCTCGTCCTCTAGAGGCACAATCTATGCTACCTTTGACATTCTTCCCCGACAACGACGCCAAAATGTTGGGGTCTAAAGATGTATAAAAACAACCTTAGTTTAACATTAATTTATCAACCCGAGGATTCATCTTTTATCTCAAGAATATCAGCAAAGTCTATGCAGATAGCTCGTAGAGGCTAAAATCGTGTAGTTAAAGCAAATCTGAGTTTATCAACAATCAAGTTCCTCAAACATTCATTAAAGATTCTAGTAATTGAAATCTAAAGATGTGCAATGGAAAGGAACTAATTAATCTATTGAATTCATTTTAAGAGCAATAATTGAACCTAAATAAAGACTTGTAGAATTGACTGTTGTTATGAATCAAATTATTGGAAAGGAAAAAGGAGAATTACTCTATCTATGGAAAGAAACAAAGAATGTAATCTAATCGAAAAGGAACAACAATCGTACTTCTATTGAAAGAAACAACAACTATATTTTAACAGAAAGGAACAACAAATGTAAACTAAATGAAAAGAACAACAAATATAAACTAAGTGAAAGGAACAACAAATGTGAACTTATGAGGAACTATCACACATCAAATCTCAGTAATAGGAATTGGAACGAAAATCATCTAATGCTTCAGGAAATATCTATCTCTTGCAATTGACATTAAATCATCAACACACTTATGCATTCATTTAACTACTGTAAAAGAGAATCGAATCACAAAACATAAATTGAACTGATACAATTACAGGTTAATCAATAGCTCCTTCAGACTGGGCCCTTGGTCCTTAGAAGCATTGCTATTTGAAATTCAGTATATAGAAATGGTAAAACCGCTCAAAGATTTTATTGATTTCATAGCTGGTACAACATTTTACAAAAACTGCTAACGCAAAGCAATTCTAAGTTTTGAGTTCTTGGGTGCAATTCTTCTATATATTTTCAAGATCTATTTACCCCTTATATATTACAACAATCTGGGTAAATTAAGCTATCCTGAGGATCGAGAGATCCTCAGGATTGATTTACTATTATAAATTTACAATATAAGAAACTCAATCATCTTCAAAACTGCCTTACGCCATAGAGTCCTCAACCTCCAATAGCTTGCGCATCTTCAAGATTTCCTTTGCTATCTTGGGTTTGACAATATTTAACCAATCCTACAGTAAAACCAAACAATTCCAATCATATTTTAGGATCTATGTAATCTAACTTCAACAATAACGCTAAAGAGTATATTATTCATTTTATATTCTATTTGCTCCTAAATAACCAAAAAGTCAATCAAGATGATATCATGAAATGTGGGAAAAAGAAAGATATTTATACCTTTTTCATAACCTAATAGTAGGTTCATATGAATCCTTGATCCAACGACTATGATCAACTCTTAGATAAACAGTCTAGATTTATTTCGGCCTTCAGGATTTTGGGTTATTCATTCACACTTTCCAATTCTCCCGAAGTGAGATTCCCTGAATAAACCTCAAACATATTAACTTCATCTAACGATCCATTTTTTATGCTAAAATATTAACACGATCCAACAGGTGTCGAGATTTCGACTATTCGGGATCTCATGAATCCTTGATCCAACTACAATGATAAGTTATATATCAATGGTCTAGATTTATTTCGGCCTTCAGGGATTTGGGTTATTTGTTCCCAATTCTCAATTCTCTCGAAGTGAGATTCCCCAAATAAACCTCAAGCAACCTAAATTCATCTAATGATCCATCTTTGAAGAAAAAATATTAACAAAATCCAACGGTTGTTGGTATTTCACCTATTAGGGATCTCGCGAATCCTTGATTCAATGACTGTGACCAGTTCTAGATCAATGGTTTAGATTCATTTTGGCCTTCGGGACTTTGGTTTATTCATTCCCAATTCTCAATTCTCTCAAAGTGAGATTCACCGATTAAACCTCTAGTAACTTGACTCCATCTAATGGTAGAGAATTCTCCCGTAGTAGATCAATGATCGAGGATGATTTTGGAACTGAAAATTGCACAATCGTTAACTCAACCCTTGCATCTCGCAATAGTTCCCCTATGTTGATATTCCCTTACTAAGATATGATGATCAAGACTTAATCATATGTTGATCGGAAGGTCCTCCTCTATAACTCCCAGATCTGACAGTCCTGGTTTGTCCTGAAATCTACATCAGTGGAAAAGATTTTCCCTCAATTCTTTTGTAGTTTTACTGTGGGGATTTCAATCCTAGTTGTGTCTCTGCAATACGTGTTCCCTTCTTATATTTTTGGTAGATTCCTCTACATGTTGTTCATAAAAACTCATCATCACTGCAATGCGCTTTCCCTTCTGAGATTTTTTGTTTTGTACTTGGATTCTAACTGATCAATATCATTGATTTGTTGGGAATTCAATCCCATTGGTGTTTTTGGATTGCGTTGATCTCTTGAAATCTAATATGTCGCCTCTCCTAATATTTAGGTAGGTTCCACTGCATGTTGTTCATAACAACTCATCATCACATCATAATGACATTGATTGTTGACATCAATGACAATATGTCCAATAATATCCCCCTTTGTCATTGAGGTCAACACAGAAAATTCATATGCAAAATTCCCCTGTGATGATGCTTCTCTCCTCTGAATTTACTCTCCCCATTTGACATCAATGGAAAATGGTTTCCCCCCCTATGATTAATCTTTTTCTGTCTCTATGTTGCTGACCAAAATTTGAACTCGGGTAACTCCCCCTAAAATCATGCTTTGTCAGCCATAACTAAATGACTCCCCCTATCAATATGTTCTCTATGTCTCTAACTTCTCCCCCCCCCTTGTTTCTAAAAGGGTATCTCTTCTTGGAAAGGTCTCTCCCCCTATCATCTTTACTGTACAATGCTCTAAATTCATCTGAGATACTTTTATACTCTGCTTGCCACATGACAACAATTCTTTGTGCAACAATTAACTTCACTCATGTTCACTTGTTCAGTTTTTTCTATCCACATTTGTGAGTGTCCGGGTTTATCGACCTTTTTTCTCTGATCTTATATTATTGGAACTTCATTTTTATTCCATGTTTCATTTACTCTTCTTGTCATATTGTATGAAGCATTTCTCATTGATTTTCTCCTTGAGTTCCAACAATCCTGGGCTTTGTGTCCAAATCCATCACAACTATAGCATCTCATAGTGTAACAATGTGTAGAAATATATCCAATAATATTGCATTTCCAACATCTTACAATGTTGTTGAACCTTCCAACTTGTTTTCTTCCATGATGCCTACAATCCAAGGCTTTATGACCATATTCATTACAAGAAAATAAATGACCATTAAAAACACTTTCATGCCTACCCCTTTGACTCATCCTTGAAGGTGTCTCTCTTCTAAACTTTCTTTGAGGTGTAGGAATATCTTCTTGATGTCTTCCTTGATCTGATCTTCTGAAGATTGTAGTGTTTCCTTCATTCTTGGAACATGAAGGACCTGTATCAGACCTTCTTTCACTCTTTACAAATGAAGTATCTACATCAGACCTGTCTTCACCCTTTACAATTGAAGGACCTGCATCAAACCTGTATTCATCCTTTACAAATGAAGGACCTACATCAAGCTTCATAGGAGTACCAATTTCTTCCTTGTTGTAAGAAAGACTGGATTTATCATTTGGTGATCTTTGACTATCCAAGATATCATCCAAGGTCATAGAGTTGTTCAAGAACTTGACATGGGTGTTTGACTTCTCAACTTTCTTTATCAGATTCATAACTTATGCTTCCATCTTATGACATGACTTGTTGGCCCTTGACCAAGTTTTGAGGATTCTTGGTCATGGTTGACCTAATTTTGGGACTTCGACAGGCTATCGAAGGCGGAGCGCAAGACGAAGCAAAGATCACGGGATCTCGAACCCTTTTAGGGCCTTTTTTGGGATTTGGGATTATCTAACGGGTATGGGAATGTCAGCCCATGGGTTCACCCATGCTTAGGCCTATTTTGTATGTATATATAGATTCTAAGGTGATGTAGTGAACGACGAATGGTTGAGTGCTAGAGTTGGATCTGTGTGATCAAGAGTTGTAAGTGCTTTGGTACATACTATGTGAGACTTGCAGAGCTAAGTGCAGGTCATTGTAAGAGACTGTAGAAGGTTGTGTGCTTAGATCTACTCAGGGAAGGAGGATCTAGCGAGTTGCAGAGATCTCATGTCCTCTGCGCAGTAGGGTTTTTGAGTCTCTGTGCATGTAACCTATTGAAGAAGCTAATAAAGAAGAGAAGAGTTGGTGGACGTAGCCCTAGGATGTGGGTGAACCACGTACATGTTGTGTTTCTTTGCTCTGTGAGATGTATTGATGTATTTATATGTTTACTTTCTTAGTTCTTTAACATAGATGCATGATGGATAGATATGTTAGTGCTATGTGCTTAATAATTTGGATGGATGTTAGATCTAACTTAGAAACATGTTCTTAGTGCTTGAATCTACTATATTTGATCTATTTCATCATTCTAAGTGTTGTTAGATGCTAGATCTGGTTGAGTACTGCATTGTGCTATAATTAGGGTTTAACTGCGTTGTAACTAAGAACTGAATATCGATGAATGTTAACTGTTGAGTGCCTTGATTAGAATCACAAATATGTGTCCTAACTAAGGTTACATACATTAGATTCCTGCAACCACCCCTACCTCTACCATGTGTGAGACTTCATCTGCTTCACAGGTGTTGTCGAAAGGGCTGGTAGTTAGGGTTTTGTTGGTGCGTTTTTGTAGCGTTGAACCCTGGGTTTTCCCCTATGCCAACAAATGGTTCCGTTGTCGAGACATGAAACTGTGATTGTTGGGAACTGAGAAAAAATAAGTTGTGTGCAAAGACCTGACCTGGAATTGTGAAAGCTCTGTGCATAGATTTGTCGCTCTAGTGCGTAGTATTCTACTTGATTTATGAAGCTCTGTGTGAAAGAAAGAAGTCCAATATGAAGAAAAGAGGTAAGATCTGAACGCTTTGAGCTCTGATAAAGGTAAGAATAGTGAAAAGTTTTAAGATCTGGAAGCTTTATTCTTTGCTGAAGATAAGATTAGTGGAAATTTTTGTTTCTAAAGTATGGATCTAGGTATGTTTGATAACATTTTTCCTAGCCTGAAAACTAGGGCACTGATAGAAGAAAAACGATTTGATATGAGTAGATCTGATAAGAATAGTGAAATATATGTTATACCTATGCATAGAAAGAATGTTTGGACTAAGAAATGGATGCAGGATCCTAGAAGGAATTTTTTGCAGTTTAGATACCATGATCCTAGCACGCAGTATAGGAGAGGTTGGGGATCATTTAAAATAAGGAGAGGATTAACCCTTTGTTACAGTTGCAGAAGACCAAGACATGTGGCTAAGGAATGCCCTGGAAAGAGACCTAGTTGCCTCTGTTGCAAAGCTCTGGACCATGAAGTATTGGATTTCCCTAGAATAATTGCTAAGGTTGAAAGGATGAATATGAACCAAAAAAACCGCAAGGCGGATCTAGAAACTGAGATTATGATAGAACCCCAAAAAAGATCAGAAAAAGTATTGCTACATATGAAAGAAACCCCAAATGACCACCGACATATCATCTTATCAGAGATATTCAAAGAAAAAGAATGCATTGAAGCAAGAATAGGAGACTTCGACATTGACTGTGTTATGGATGAGGAAACACAGGTGAATATCATGACAGAAAGAACTTGGAAGATTTTAGGGGAACCTTCTATGACTCCTTCATTGGGAGGAATAGGATTATTCAGAGGAAATTTGATAACCCTATGTGGAAGACTTACTAGGACATCTATGAGTGCTCATGGAACTTTGACAGAGGAAGAATTTGAAGTTTTTAAATTTATTGAGAATAGTGCTCCATTTGCTATGTTACTAGGAAAACTTTGGATTGAAGGAGATCAGGCCAGAAGAAAAGAAGAGGAAATCCTATAGAAGAAGAAGCAATAGTTAAAAGATTTAATGACTAGGAGGATCACACACTTGATTGGAGAATAGGAGAACCGAGCAAAGCTATTTCAAACCAGAGATTTGGATGTCGAAGTTGAAAGAACATTAGAAGGGCCAAAAAAGATTAAAGTACCTATTCCAGGTACATATGAAGTATTACCCTTGATTTCTAGGAAGGAACCTCAACAGCACGAAGTTACTTTACTGAAAGAAGATAAGAATCTGAATGGAAAAATGAATTCTGAGATGAAGCTCACTAGAAAGAAGGCTAGAAAACTAAGTAAGAAGAGAGCTAAGATTGAAAATTTACAGAAGGTTCCCGAGGGAGCTTCATAGAAGGAAAATCTGCAAAATTGGAGCTTCACCGGAATATCAGAACAATGTCACATGGCACTTTGCCATGGCGAAGAAATATAGCCATTGGAACAGTATAATCGTTCGACCAATGGATGGAATGGGTAGAAAGGAATTTATGGTCAGAAAGTTCACCAACATACCGTTGGGACCGCGCCACAATGGAAAGAACTGAGTTAATGAAGGCTTCTTGCCCATTGCAAGATATTTGTTTCTGAGTTATCTATTTATCCCGTCGTTCCATGCAACAAGAACACTTTTGCCAATCGTGACTATCAGAGCTCGCAGCATAGTTGATTTTTCACAGTGTTCATCGCGTTAGTGCCATCTATCCTATTGCATCAAATAGTTACTCTTTGAACCTGATACATTCAACCACGAGCGTGCATGTCATACGAGGCATAGTTCATGCACAACAGGATAAGATCACAGCATTGAAGTTCAGTGACTTCAACCTCGAAGATTGAAAAAATAACAATATGCTTGCCCTGTATAACCTGACCAAGATGAAGGGGAAGAACTCAAAGATAATCCCTCAAACATGGGCGATGAACCTCACACAGTCCACTTTGTTAAACGTCATGAAAATGCCACACTTCAGATGGCACCAGGAATTCAATGCATGTGTCAAGTTATTACTTTCATGTTACCATGGCGACTACTTATGGCTAGACCGTCGTGTCATAGTCGACCCAACGTTGATCCATAGGATCACAGGCTTGAGTATGCAAGGACCCGATCCAAAACATTTCTATCCAGTAAAATCCAAAGATCACACACTAGCACAGAAAATCAAGGATACATATGGTGATGTCAAAAAGGGAACATGAGGCTACAAGGCAGGCTCCATCCAGAACGGCATAGTGCGCCTCTCTTGTTAGTTAATAGACAGAAATTTAGTAAGGAAGAATAGACCTATGTAGGTCATAGGATTTGTTGTTGACCTCGTAGGAAAGCGCTTATAAGGTTTACAGATGAACTGGGTGAAGTACCTTGTGAATCAGTTGGAGATAGATTGTCGTGAAGAGCAGGATCGGGGCTACGAGTTCCATTTCAGCTGGCTCCTAATCCTTATCTCCTTTGTTTCCTAGGAGATGATGGAAGGTGAGGCCTTCCCAGATATTGAACCATTCAAACCGCTTGCTACAAAGTTCACCACACTATGGTACTCAAGTGATATGAACAAACAGTGGCAGTCAAACATTGTTTTTCATACATACTACCTTCATCTTAAGAGAGAAATAGAAGCATAAACTTGCACGACTCTGAACACCTTACAGAGATTCTGACCTCTGATTAAGTTTTGCGTAGATCGACACTTCATATACCTTACAACGTGAGCCAATGAACATAAAGATCACCTACAGTCGTACTACAAGCTCACGGAAGATAATATTGAGGAGATCACTAAGGATTGGTCGGCAAACCTCCTTATTCCAACATACCTTGCAGAGATGTCCAACCCTGACAGCCTAGAAACCATGCATGATACACCTGGACCCAGCAAAATGAAGAAGATCGAAGAGGTCCAAGACCTCAGAAACACCTTAAGAAATACTACTTCAATATCACCTGACCGAGGAGGTGAGGAGGAAGAAATAAATGGCATAGGAGCTGAATAGAAGCAAGGAGAAGTAACACAGCCGATAGATGAGACTAATCCCCTAAATAAGAGGAAGGTTTCTCCCCGAAAACCTTCTTCCTGGAAGAAATCTAGAGCCATGTTGACCAAGATGAATACCATGCTTACTACTGATGACTTCGACTTCATCATAGCAGCCCTCAATGACACTTCACTAGAAATCGTGGAGAAACAAGAAGCTAGGCAGGAGGAAATGTATGATAGACTTAAGGTCAAGTTTTGAGGGGTACAGTAGGCCCTTTAGGCCAGCTGCATAGTGTACACTACGCCCCTATCATCAGGAGAACTAGAGTTGGGGGATGAGCTAGCCCAACTCCGTTGATTAGTTGATGTGGTCGAAGCTCATCTTTGTCACGCACAAGAAGAAGAATAACAAGCTACCCAAACCATGAAGAAAGTACAAGGTGACATTGTAGAACAACGCAAAATTGCAGAATAGGAGAATTTTTCTCTCTTGGCCAAGTTTGAAGTGGAGAAAGCACAAATGCAGCAAGATAAAGAACAGTTTCTCATAGAGAAACTTGAAGTAAAAGAAGCAGTAAACAGAGCCCTCTGCTCTGTGACAGGCTTAGAGCTATAGGATGAATACTGAGTTATGCATCAAATCGAGCAGCTCACAGAAGTTGTCCAATATCTACATAAATGAATAACAGATTTAGAGCTCCGCATTGTACTTGACGCCCCGCAGGATGTAAGGGACCAAAAGGAAGCAACTTCTCGAAGCACAGTTGAAAGAATAAAAGTCCTTACCCTAGAATGAAATAAAATGAGTGATCGCAATGCCCAAATGTATGAAAAATGCACTGAGAATCCAAAATTGAAGGCACTGGATTCAAATCTCTAGGAAGCGAAGTATCAAGCAGAGACAATATAGGTGCAGATGAAGCCCATGTCAGTTGTGGAAAGAATGAAACGATCCCAAGAGTAGCGCACTGCCAAGCAGTAGGTCCATACTATTCTGAGAAGATTTATGGAAGTAACTCAGAGGCTCCAACCTGTACAGGACGAGGCTTACCAAATGTTCACAAAAATCAAAGGTCGAGGAGCAGAACTGGACCAAGTTGTCACTGCAGCTGAACAACGCCTCAAAGGACCTGTCGAAGAAGCAGTCATACAAGAGTTCACTGAACAATAGGTCATAGTACAATAGCAAGTCGAAGCATCTCGAGCCAAGCTTGATGCCTTTGAAGTATAACTAGTCATATTAGAGTGACTTGGGACGAGTCATAGGTGACTGTTGGGGGCCTGTTGGCCCTTGACCAAGTTTTGAGGATTCTTGGTCATGGTTGACCTAATTTTGGGACTTCGACAGGCTGTCGAAGGTGGAGCGTAAGATGAAGCGGAGATCGCAGGATCTCAGGCCCTTTTAGGGCCCTTTTTGGGATTTGGGATTATGTAACGGGTATGGGAATGTCGACCCATGGGTTCACCCATGCTTAGGCCTATTTTGTATGTATAAATATATGTTAAGTCAATGTAGTGAATGATGAATGGCTGACTGCTAGAGTTGGATCTATGTGATCAAGATTTGTAAGTTATTTGGTGCATACTGTGTGAGACTTGCAGAGCTAAGTGCAATTCATTATAAGAGACTGTAGAAGGCTATGTTCTTAGATCTACTCGGGGAAGGAGGATCTAGCGAGCTGCACATATCTCCTGTCCTCTGTGGAGTAGGGTTTTTGAGGCTCGGTGCATGTAATCTATTGAAGAATCTAATAAAGAAGAAAAGAGTTGGTGGACGTAGCCCCAGGGTGGGGGTGAACCACATACATGTTGTGTTTCTTTGCTCTGCGTGATGTATTGATGTCTTTATATGTTTACTTTCTTAGTGATTTAACATAGATGAATGATGGATAGATATGTTAATGCTATGTGATTAATAATATGGATGGATGTTATATCTGACTTAGAAACATGTTCTTAGTGATTGAATCTTCTATATCTAATCTATTTCGTCATGTTAAGTGTTGTTAGATGCTAGATCTGGTTGAGTACTGCGATGTGTTGTAATTAGGGTTTAACTGCGCTGTAACTAAGAACTGAATATCGATGAATGTTAACTATTGGGTGCCTTGATTAGAATCACAGATCTGTGTCCCAGCTAAGGTTGTAGACACTGGAGTCCTGCAACCACCCCTACCTCTACCTCGGGTGAGACTTCATCTACTTCGCAGGTGTTGCCGAAAGGGCTGGTAGTTAGGGTTTTGTTGGTGCATTGAACCCTGGGTCTGCCCTGGTGCCAACATGACTCTTCCCTTTCGTTCAATTGGTTCCTCACTATCTCCTCTCTTCTTGTCTTCTTCAAGTTGGGTCTTCAAATTGGCATTGCTTTCTCTTAGTTCTTTTGGATCTGCAAGGTTTTTGCTAAGTTCATCATCTTCCTTCTTCTTTTCTTTTTCTTGACTGATTTCATTCTTCAATATCTCAATTTCCTCTTCTTTTTCTTCTAACTTAATATTTTTCTCAAATGTGACCTTTTCATTGTCTTTGAGCATTTCCTTTATTTCCAAGATATTCTTTTGATTGCTAAGCTCATTATCTTCCTTCTTCTTTTCTTTTACTTGACTGATTTCATTCTTCAATTTCTCGATCTACTCTTCTTTTTCTTCTAACTAAATATCTTTCTCATATATGACCTTTTCATTGTCTTTGAACATTTCCTTTATTTCTAAGATATGCTTTTGATTCTTTCCAAGAAATTATTTAGTGTACTCATAAACATAGTTATAGTCTGAATAATCATGGTCATAGTTGTATTCACCAAAACCCCAATCAAATTTCTATTTAATCTTTGATAGTTCTTCTTCTACTTCTTCCATGGGATAAATGCTAACAAAACTTTATTCTATTGTATCTGAATATTCTTCTTTACTTGCAGGGGAGAATTCAATATAAACATTATCGAAATTGAAAGATTGTGGAGAGTATTTACCTTTATTGATGGACGAGTCTTCCTTCTCATCTTTGATAGGAATCTCTTCAGTGTATTCTCTTTTGATTTGACACGTCTTCTCTAACTTCAACTATAATTCCTTGGCGGATGTGCATATTCCCATGCTTTCTTTGACGATATCTCATAGTCCATTGAGAAGAATCTTCAATGCCACTTCATTGTTCTTCCTTACTCTTCTTTGGGCTACAAACTTGGATAAACTCTTTGAGGTAGTTAAGTGTCAATAATTAATTACTACTGAATCCCAAACTTCATATCCTCTTGACTTCAAATATTGTTTCATATTTTATCTCCATGAAGAATAATTTGTTCCACCAAATAAGGGAGCTTCATTTGTGGAGAGAGAAATTTGTCCACCCATTTCTTCATAATCTACCTTCCAGTGTTTTAATTGTGTTGAAGGAACCCGATCTAATACCAATTGTTGGTCACACCAACCACAGTAAGAGGGGGGGTGAATTAGTGTCTGGACTTTTACAACTTTTCTTCTTTCAAGTTAGCAACTATTTCAAAACATAATTTTACACATATGAGCAATCAATTCATAAGCACAATAAACAAAATATATACCATATGTATGTATAATATTTTGTATTATTTTATATATGTGACTACAGTCACAAGGTTTTTCCCAGCACCAACTATTTTTATCAGGACCAGCTGAAGTAAGGAGCACCAACTTGTAGGAGAGCAGAACCTCTCAAGCAAGACTCGGCTTGTCGTAAGACTAAACTTGTTGATAGAATGAAATCTATCCAAATAGAGTTAATATAGTAGTACAACCAACCCAAATACCAGTAATTCATTTATTGAATCTGTTTTAGCTCATGATTAGAGATCTACAACAAATACTCATCACCAAACTTCATCTTCTTTTCTAAAATTCACACTTTCTTCACTTCATATTCTCTCTAAAATTCACACCTAGTTGTGTCAAAGGATCACCATACCAGAAATCACCGATCTCAAGTGCATATATAATCATTCACCAACTTACTTACTCCTATCAAATGAACCAAGCATAGTTGTATTTATACTCATTCATGCTCAACTCTAGTTTAGTGTTAGGGATGACTTGTGCTACAAGCTACAACTAACTTGTCCATTTAAAACATATTTGGGACCCCCATTGACCATCATTCTGGGTCTTCAACTTTAAACCTGGAATAATTCCTATCACCGGAAAGGCCATGGTGCATTCTAACCTTCATATGATTTTAAAAACCATCTGACCTATTTTCGTAAATCGATCATAGGTATGGATCGATTTCCTTTGTCTTTGCGAATGTTGTAGAAAAATCGAGTTCTGTAGAGGCACTTCCTTCAAACCATTTACATGTGACCATGTGCATAAAGCCATGATATTATTAAGTTAAGCAATTTTCCCAACCCCCCATGGATTATGTGTTCGTAACCCATGATCGGGGGCTGGAACCTAGTCCTCCGGTACTTCGGCCTTCAGGTGATTTCTCTCTCATCCAAACTTCTGAAGTTTCAACTTCTTGAAGTGGTTATCTCTCACAAGGATTGATCCAATGGTTAATATGAATCCCAGAACCAAATCAACAGTCTATTTTCAATCCTTACCTATCCTTCCACCACTTAATCCAATGGTTGTGACTTAATAAAATATTGATATGGACAACCATTATTTACTTCGTGACTTCGGGACTTCAAGGGTTCGTAGGTCCGGGCGATTATTGTTCCAATTTCCACCAGAGTTGGTCAGCATTGAAGTGGTCAACATGGGAGTTCTTATGTCATGTTTTGATCTAACAGTCATGTGAGATTCCGAAGGATCTTAGATCAATGGTTAGCATTGGATTCAGCCTTCAGAACTTCTGGCAGTTTCTAGTTTCTCATTAAGAAAAAACTCTCGGAGTGACGTAGCTTGTTGATGTCACTACTGACTTGGCACTGGCTGAGTGGCTTTCGCCTGTCACTTAGATTTGTGACTTATGTGTACCTAAAATGCCAACCCAACCTTGACACTTGTCACCATCTGATTTCCCCACGTGTGCTTGCTGACGTGGTCTTGCTGACATGGATCTCCTAATGTGGCACATGTCCTCCTCCTGGTCGTAGGTTCATATGAATCCTTGATCCAATGATTGTGATAAGCTCTCATATTAACGATCCATATTTATTTCATCCTTCAGGACTTTGGGTCATTCGTTCCCACTTCCCAATTCTCCCTTAGTGAGATTCCCTGAATAAACCTAGAGAAACTTGACTTCATCTAACAATCCTTTTTTTACGCTAAAATATTAAAACGATCCAACAATTGTCGGGATTTAGGCTATTCAGGATCTTGTGAATCCTTGATCCAACGACTGTGATTAGTTCTATACCAATGGTCTAGATTCATTTTAGCCTTCAGGGCTTTGGGTTATTCATTCCCAATTCCTAATTATCCCGAAGTAATATTCCTCGAATAAACCTTGAGCAACTTGACTTCATCTAACGATCCATATTTTACGTGAAAATATTAACAAGATCCAATGGCTTTTGGGATTTCAGCTATTAGGGATCTCGTGAATCCTTGATCCAATGACTGTGATCAGTTCTAGATCAATGTTCTAGATTCATTTAGGCCTTCGAGACTTTAGGTTATTCATTCCCAATTCTCAATTCTCCCGAAGTGAGATTCCTCAATTAAACCTTGAGTAACTTGACTCCATCTAACGGTCGAGAATTCTCCCATAGTAGATCAACAATCATGGATGATTTTGAAACCAAAACTTGCACAATCGTTAAATCAACCCATGCATCTTGTAATGGTTCCCCACCATTGATCTTCCCTTACTGAGATCTGTCAGTCAAGACTTAATCAGATGTTGATCCAAAGGTCCTCCTCTGTAACTCCCAGATATGACGGTCCTGGTTTGTCCTGAAATCTACATCAGTGGACATGATTCTCCCTCGATTCTTTTATAGTTTTACTGTGGGGATTTCAATCTTGATCGCATTTCTGCAATACACTTTCCCTTATGAGATTTTTGGTATAGTCCTTTTCATGTTGTTCATAACAAATCATCATCACGATAATGTGCTTTCCCTTTTTATATTTTTGGTTTTGTACTTGGATTCTAACTAATCGAGATCATTGATCTTTTGGGAATTTGATCTCGATGGTGTTTTTGCATTGCATTGATCTCGTGAAATCTAATATGTTGCCTCTCCTGAGATTTAGGTAGGTTCCTCTACATGTTGTTCATAAAAACTCATCATCTCATCATATTGACATCGACTATTGAAATCAATGACAATATGTCCAACACAAACAGTCCTAAATCTTAAAATAAAATCATTAAGCATGATTCAGCAGTTAGAGTTGGCCTGAGTTGGCAATGCATAAGGGCGTTGAAAAATGTATCATTTAACACAATTATTTCACTAAACCCTAAAGAAGGGGTCCTCGAGCCAACGTAACTCCCAGATCTGACGGTCCTGGTTTTTCCTGAAATCTACGTCAGTGGACAAGATTCTTCCTCGATTCTTTTCTAGTTTTACTATGGGGATTTCAATCTTGATCATGTTTCTGCATTGCATTGATATCGTGAAATCTAATACACTTCCTCTCCTGAGATTTAGGTAGATTCCTCTGTATTTTGTTCATAACAACTCATCATCACATCACAATGATCTTCAACTATTGACATCAATGACAATATGTCCAAAAAAAAGTATAAGAAGACTTAGTTGATATAAAGTAGAAAGGAGTACAACAAGTGAGGTAGTTAAGGATTTAGCAATAATTTTAAGATCATTGTTCCACCAAATCCATATTAAAACTTAAAACTCTCTAAATTTACCCAGAGGATCATCACATTGTCTCAAGACTTTGAGAAGTCTGAATTTTTCCATGTTTTATGAAAGAAAAATGGAAGGACGATGCATAGGAAACCCTAGGAGTTTGGTGGAAAGAAGGGTAATATAAGGTAAATGGCGATGTTATTTATTACAACACTAAGGTATGGTAGGGCACCAAATTATTTATGACATATTAAAATACCAATACACTCATGCAATTGAGAATGGATGGTGAGTTATGGCTCATCCATCACTCACTTCAATTCATTCATTTTCCTACTATGTGTGTGATTATGTTCAACACAATGAGAGAATCATGTTATCCATGTTAGTTTATTATGAAATCCTTTGTATTCTGGTTCAATTTTATTCTCGATAACTTTTATCTTATCTCTAGAAAAAAATGAGCATTGGAAATAGGATAGGATACTTTGGTCATGGAAGGCTTTGTCTAGACACTCTATAAAAGTGAGGTGATAATGTCACATTTTCATTGTAGAAGAAAGTGTTGTGTTTTATGTGACATGAAGGATGTTTAGAGAGGGGTTAAACACTATGAACATGAGGTAACAGAATCATAACGAAGTATAATGAATTCCACAAGTTATTGGAATCATTGGTAGGAAGAAATGGATAAGAAGTTCAATACAAACAATTTGGTTAGGGATTAGTGTGTATTGGAGAACATAAAATACATTTGGAAATTAGAGAAATGGATAAGGAGCTTAGTTCATTCACACAAATTCATTACCAGAAATATTTGGAGCTAGCATCCTAAATGGGTTCTTTACAACCTCTGGTTGGATGGATTTTGACCCACCATAACCTCCCTAATGAGGTGGTCTCCTCTCCTCCCCTATTGGACCCTATGTCCTCTAGGGACTCCTCCCTCTATTGTTTATCTTTCGCTAATAAGGAGGATATGTACATTTTTCACTCTTAATACTAGGAATTGGTAGCTACCACGTGTGAATTCATCCATGTAGCTCATTCTAGAGTGGAGATGCACTTTCAGAATACAACAATGGAGACTTAGGTGGTCCTGAAAAGTGAAGTTCTTCAAGGGCATAATTTATATTTTTTACTATATTTGGTATATTTTGTCGAATAATGTTTTTACTATTTCAATATGTAAAGCAATATATTGGCTAGGCCTATAAAGGTTGGAATTGGAAGGTTAGGAATATGGGGTTTTGGATGTTAAATTATATGTGTTGGATAGGAGTCCAGGCTAGACTCATTAATTTTGTATTACATTGTTTTCATGTTTGGCTACATCTTTTTATAATATAAAATCTACATCTTATTAAATGGAAAAAAAAGGTTTTATATGGGAAATAAGATTATGCAATCTATACAACTTAGAGGAGATTGAAGATGAAGCTCATTTTCTTCAAAGATGTCCTTTATGTAATTCTATTATATGTGCTTATAGTGATATATGAAATCACAATTTGATTCATAAAATTGTGAATCAAGACTACCAAATTAAGCTCAAAGAATTTAATGTGAATCTAAACTTGGAATGAAACAAATTTCTAAATAAGTAATTTCAAGATTTTAATTTCCTAGTTTTCTTGGTTCACTCTCTCTTTTGATGGTAACTATAATTGAAGTTGGTATTAAGGACATTAAAACACATCATTGTATATTTAAAAACTAATAGTAATTAACATGGTTGAGGCACAATTGAACATGGTTTATTACAACTAACTCATGGTTTAATATGGTAGACATTGGTTAAATCATTGTTGACTATAGTTGATTATGGTTCTTAATGATTGAATAGAAGTGACTATGTTGACTATGGTTTACATTAATTGATTATGGTCAGATAAAGGTGATTGTAGAGCCTGATGATAAAGAGATAAATCTACCACAATTCCACAATGTAACTAAAAAATAATTTCTAGAACTCAAAATCTATCATAATGAGGAAGAAGATGGAGGAGACCATTTCTTCAACCATCCTAAGGGAGGGATCATCACAGATACAAAATATACCACTTCAAAATAAATTCATTTCCAATGTTTCCTTTGCTCAACCATTTTAGCCACATTTTCCTTCAACTCCTGATATTGGATCCCAATGAGGCCTTCATCCACATAAATAATTTCCTAGAGGTAACAGATTTATTAGACCATAAAATATGGATTATGTGCTAAAGTTTCGTAAACACTATAATGAGGGAGGTATCATTAGTTCCCTCTTTGAAAGTATTTCATTGTGTTTCAATACAATATGCAAAAACTCCTTTGTTGAATCAAGTGGGTTATATTGTCTCATCATGCAACTAATTCTTAAGCTGAATTTCTTAAATTATCTATGTTTCTTCTCCAATATTTTCTTGGACCACTTCATCCAAAATATGTGTTTGTTTTGAGTTGTGGTTTCCTTTGACAACATGAGCCCATGTAATCTCAATTGTTTTGATCCTAGAAGTGAGAATTGTTTGGTTCTCAAATCCAGTAAAGCTATTTTCATTAATATTTTAATTACCTTCGATGCATCATTTATGAGCAAGAAATTAGCAATAAGTTGCTCTATATCTACAATTTTACTTTCTTGAGATTCAATTGTTCAAAAACATTTTCTGATGTGGATGCAATACTAATGAATTAAGATTCAATTATCTTCTTTTGTTCGAAAATTGTTTGGGAGAGGTCCGAGAGAATTTCTTCCAAGGTAGGAAATTGTTTTGATTTATCAAGTCAATCAACTTTCCTAGTTAAAAATAATCCCATTCAAATATTGAAATTTTTTATCAAATATAACAACCTTAGTTTATAGAAGTTCTTGTAGTTTCTCGACAATATATGATGAAACAATAATATTAGAGTTTCCTCTTAAATTTACATTCTTAGAATATTCATTCATAAAGATATTTTGGCAAACACTTGACATTCATAACCACAATTGTATTTCTTTAAAATTTTAAAATAAAAACTAAATCACCACTCTAACTGTAATTAATACAAATATCAAACTTGGAAATAATAATAAAAAAACCTTAAAAAGATATAGATACACATCCCCCAAAGAAAACAATTAAAAAAAGAAAAGTATAAAATATGTGTACAATAAACTATGATTGCAACAAAAATTGAAATACAAACACAAGATTTGCATGAGCCTCGCCAAGACTCGAAAATATAGAAGGAGCATTGATACAATGTGTACTACTTAAAAAAATAAGAGTTAAATGCATGCATAAGCCTCACAAAGACCTCATTGAGATTAATTAACATCGTTTTTTCTCTTCTCCTTTGGGAACAAGATATACAATAAGAAAAATCAATTACAATTTGTCTTTGCATCATGCAATTCATATAACTTACAAAAATTAATTATATATATATATATATAT
>JZKD02S1988746.1:1884677-1895037 GCA_000966675.3 Picea glauca
TATCCATGTGACAATAACCTATGTCCCTAGGTTTCCCTTTATATAGTTCTAAGTCATCATTTTGGGAATGTGGGCCATGGTTCATTTTCCATGTGTAAATGAGTGGTGTTGTTAACATATTCATTACACACACACACCACACACACACACACACACACCCAAATAATTTATCTAATACCAAGATCTAATGGTGGAAAAAGATTAATGGATCCTTGTGGATCTAAGTACTACACCTATAGGAACATCAACAAAAGACTAAACAAAGTTGGATAGGATGGCAAAGAGAACAATCTAGTTGTGCCTCTCATATTCAATATTGTTGAATGTGTCAAGGGAAGCTACAACCAAGTCATTATGAGACAATTTGGGGACTCTGTATCAATCTAAGTCGCCAGTAAACAATATGTTCATGTGGAAGAAACTATATAACCTGGGGATGAAATATGGAGACTTGGTGACAAAGCATATGAAAATATTCAATATTGTGGTAAGTTGGTTATTATTTGTTGATATTGAAATTTTAGATGAAGATAAGTGTATCGGTTTATTATTCTCTTTACCAAAATCATGGGATAGTCTGATTGTGTCCATAGGTAATAATAAAACTACTTTAAGTTTCAATGATGGGGTCTCATCTTTGTTGTCAGAGGAGACAAGACATAATAACATGGAATGAAAGAGAACATATGCATTATTGTCAAGAAGACACTCTCGGGAAAGAAATAGATCTAAGTCCTCAAATGGGAGATCTAAACCTAAGGGTAGATATATATCTCCTGGAAATTTTGTAAAGGTATACTAGAGAGGTAGAAAATAAGGGCATTACAAGAAGCAATGTAGATCCAAAAGCATTGAGAGAGGGAAGAAATCTGAAGATGCTCCTTCTACAGAAGAAAAAAGCTCCTCAGAAGAAGGAGGGGATGTGTAGATGGATTCATCAAGCACACATTCAGATCATGAGGCATGGTTGGTTGACTCAGGTGCATCCTTTCATGTGTTCATGTTCCAAAGGAAAACAAGAGTAAGCTAGATAAAAAGGCTGAAAAAGTGTATCTTTATTGGGTATAAAGATGGTCTGAAAGGTTATAATATTTGGAACCCAGAAACTAAGAAGGTAGTGTATAGTCGAGATGTGGTATTTAGAGAAATCAAAGATGTTTTCAAACAATAAGTCCTGCAAAGGAAGTAAGAACTAGAGAAAATAGAGTTTGAGTTAAAGGATGATGAATCATACTCTACAACAGAACAACAATTAGAAGAAGAAGATCCACATACTCTATTATTGAGGAGATCAGTTCGGGAAAGAAGGAAATCGGAAAGGTATACTCCACTTGATTTCTGTTCAATTTTTGTTTTTTATTTTACTAATGATGATCCTAGAAATATTAGGGAGGCAGTGGTTTCAGAGGATGGAAAAATTTGGGAAAAGTCCATGGTTGAAGAAATCGCAACCTTGGACAAGAATGAGACTTGGGTTCTAGTGGAGTTTTCAACTGAAAGAAATCCCAATGGTAGAAAATTGGTGTTTAAAAATAATCTGAATGAATAAGGAAAAGTGGAGAAATACAAATCTCAATTAGTAGAAAATGTTTATTCCCAGGTTGAAGGAATTGACTTTGGTGAGATTTTTTTTCCTATTGCCAAGTTAACTTCTATTATATTTCTTTTATTTGTTGTTGTTGTGCTTGATTTTGAAGTAGAAAAGATGGATGTGAAGACACCATTCCTACATGGGGATATGGAAGAACAAATCTACATGAAGCACCCAGAAGGATTTGTTGTGAAGGGAAAGAAGGATCTAGTATGCAAGATGAAAAAGTCTCTGTATGGGTTAAAGAAATCACCAAGGATGTGGTATCAAAAATTTGATACTTATATGTTTGGACTTGGCTTCACAAGGAGAAAAGTGGATGATCCAGACTATTTTCAAAATGAAATGCGAGCAGAGATATAACATAGAAATATACAGAGATATTGCAAGAGAGCCAATAATATAACATAGATATATAGTATATATAACAAGAGGCACAAATATACAGTTATACACAATTTTTGTTAATGAAAGAAATGTACAAAACTATAGAAATACAGAGTGAAAGACTCGCTAGAATGGTGAAAGCTTATCTCTAACAAGAGATGTGATGACTAGTCATATTCGCAAGATGATGATTGTTACTATGAGGCTCCAAAGGCCTTTTTAACATAAAGAAAACCCAAAACCCTAACCGTGGAATGTGAAAAATTCATAGTTTTGTGGACCCCATTTTGGGTAGTTTGGTGTATCAACTTCATGGGGGCATAAATTTGGCATACGATGTTTTTTTTGGGTGCATTGTTGATTAAGGTTGGTTTCCATTGATGTCAACTCTTGAAGAAAGTCCAGTAGTGAATTCTAGTAGCACAAAGGTTTGGGTAATGGACCCAAGGTTTTTTCATGTATCATGGTATGAGTTTTAATATATTTGAAGGTAATACTATTCTATATGGACATTACATGTCATTCCATTTTTGGTGGTATGTGGAACACCACATAACTCCTCACGGTTAATGAGTTATGGCCATTAGAAGTTGGAGAACCCAAGTTTGGGTAATGGACCAAAGTTTGTTTGATGGATAATGGTATGCGTTTTGATATATTTGTAGGTAATATTATTCTATATGGATAATACATGTCATTCCATTTCTGTTGGTATGTGGAATGTCACATAACTCCTCACTGTTTGAGAGTTATGGCCTTATGAAATTGAAGGACCCTCATATGTCATCTAGAAGCCCCAAAAGGTCAAAGTAGTCAAAGTGGTTTAAGAGATTTTAGAAGGTAAATAATAAAGTGAAATGATGAGTGTACTATAATTCAAATTGAATACAAAATAAATTATTTAAATAAGAAATTTAATGGAGAAATTAGAAGTGGGTTAACCCTAAAATAAGGAAAGTGGGCAAAGTGACCTAGAAGATGCTTCTAAGGAAGCTACTTGGAGAGTATAAATAAGAGGCAAGGCTCTCTCATTTTATATCACACTTGATCATATTGAATATCTATAGGTGATTGAGGTAACCAAAGGACAACTAAGCCAAATTTCATAGGGAAGGTGAAGAAAAGAAGGCCGAAATTCAAGGGAGGATAAATTCTTTTGATGATGCTTTCTAAGGTATGTTATTTACAGGTCATCTCACCATTTTCGAAATAAATATTTTTATAGAATGATTCAAACCATGAAATTGATAGGCCATTGAGGAAACATATCCAAGTATCTGTGGTAAAAATTTCAGCTTGTGGTTCATTTTATTTTTGGAGTTACACTTCGTGGAAAATAGGGTTTGTGACTAGTCCTGAAACTAGTCTAAAACAGGTGTTTCGGGTAAAAACATCATAAATTATTCATAACAGATCCAAATTCAGTAAGAAAAAATGTGTTGGTTATAGTACAATATGCAGTATTCTTTGTAACATTTTCAAATTCATTCAAAAAACATTCTATGTGGGGAACGCTCTACAAGGTCACTCTCTAGAATAAGCCAGAATTCAACAAGGTATGTCATTTTTACTATAACTCCTTTTCTGAGAGGTTCCAAGTAGTGACACATGGAGGAATTGCATAAAAAAAACTGAAGAACATTGTGTACTATTTTCATATCTTTATTCATTACAAGTACATAGTTATGACTATTTCAAGTTAGGGTTGTTGACTAATCCCAAACTAGTCATGTGAGACTAAAGAAAAGTTTGATGAAATGCTAGTCTCTTGTTGTGAAAGTTAAGGAAGGTTTGCAGGTATGTGATCATATACATCAGGTATATTACATATTTACAAATCATATTTGGATGATGAAAATGATGAGGGCTTTTAGTTAAGGTACATGTTGGGTACATGGTTGTGACAAGTAGTTGATGAATTGGCACACATGGGGTGTGTAGTTGATGATGCTGGTACATATTGATGAGTCATAGTTGATAAGTAGTTGACACATGATTGGTACATACTTGGTAGATGGTTGGATGCACTTGTTTATGGTACAGGTTGATTACAGGTTGTTTGGTACAAGTTGGTGCATGGTTGATGCACTTGTTTCGGTATAGGTTGATTACAGGTTGAGGTATAGGTTGATGCATGGTTCAGGTTTATTGGTATATATTTACAGTGGTATATCTCACAATGATAGTGTTAAAGTGGTTCCATCATTCTACTTCTACTTCAGGGAGGTTGGATGGGGCAAGGACAGGTGGTTGTAGCCACCTTTCGGTTGTAGTCGGAGAACATAGGAGGTTGTAGCCTCTTTCTGGCTGTAGCCAGAGAATAGGGGAGTTGGTGCTTCTCTTAGGTTGTATCCTAAGAAGCAAGGGGGTTGGAGCCTCTTTCCAGTTGCATCTGGAAAACAAAGGAAGTTGGTGCTTCCAATGAATGTAATTCTTCAAGACATATAAGAAAAATAATTCAGTGGTTTTATCCCGCTTTGGGTTTCCATGCAAAACATTGGTGTACTATGTATGTGTATGATTGTTCATTTTTTCATTGCTTATTTACTCTGCAATTATTGGATGATAATGCTACATTGATATAACACTCGGATTATATGGTTAAAAAGGATTAGATTTCTCTATTAAGGATTAGTTGGTTAAAAAAACAACATTGAAAGTCATACATAAAGGGGTTATCCAAGAATGCCTAGTGAAACATAGAGAAGAACTTACAACAGGTTTGAATCTTGAGCACTAAAGTGGAATGTTACAAATGTAACAATTTTGGACACATGGCCAAAGATTGATGAATGACAATCCCTCCTAGAGAACCGCAACACAATAATAACAGTCATAGACATGAACCTCAGAAAAAGGACATTTTTATAACCCTAATTTGCACCATACATGCTTACCTAGCATCAAGCCATCTTAGATCCCTTCTTTGCCAAAAGCACTGTTGAACAACTCTTTAAAAAACCTCTTTTATAAGATCCCACGCACCCTACTGCATTACTGCATGCATGTACATGCTAGTTGACCTCAAACAGCCCACGCGGACTGACAAAAGCACGAAAAAAGGAAAGTTGTCGACGAAACACACAACTTTGGGTGAGTTAACTAAAACTCCCGGCCATGCATGGCCGAGGGTTCGTCCAAATACCTAGCTTCTTCTAGCCTATAAAAGAAGGGATAGGAGTCCCATTTGGAGGAGGAGAATAAGAGTAAATAAACTCTGCCCAATTTCAAATTCCCATTGTCCCAACCCTTTAGCCATCCTTGTGCAAGAAGAGATACAAAGCAAAGAAATTGGAGGACATTTGAAGAGGATCCCAGGATCAGGATTCGCGGAGTAGTGGCCAGTCTTGACATTGTAAGTTGATTCATTAAAGTTAATAATAAAGAAATGCTTTTTCCATCCCACTATATGAGTTCTTCATAGTTCAGTAGATATATGTTTGAATCTCTAACCCATTAGTTTGTAGGTAAAATGCATGTGTAGTTTGTTGCTTGTTTTGTATGTAGGTCATCCTTAGGAGGAGAGCTGCCAACAAGCGGTCAAGCATGAAGAAGGATCGACATCAACCATCTGGAACAAGGTATGTTGGTCTAACCATGTATTCACTGAAAAGAAATGGGGATTAGGTCTGGGGACGAAGGTAGAAAGTAGGTTTTTTTTGGTCATATCTGCATGCATAATATAACCCTATTTTCTAGTCCGTAGGGGGATTTCCCACCACAACATACATGGATAAGAAAGAAGGATCAGTATAGAAATGAAGAATGCACACTCTCTCTACAAGCTAAGAAGAAGAAACGCAGTTGGTATGTTGACAGTGGGTGTTCAAAACACATAATAGGTGATAGAGACAAGTTTCTTACATTACGAAAGGAAAGAGATGGACCAGTCTCCTTCAAAAATGATGATTCAACCAAAATCAATGGAAAAGGCACAATCAGGATTGGGAACAAGAATACAAAGGTAGAAAATGTTCTACTAGTAGAAGATATGAAACATAATATTCTAAGTGTGAGTCAAATGTGTGACCAAGGTCATAAAGTTACTTTCAATTCACAAAAGTGAAAGATAAGAAAAGAAGGTTCAGGAAAATTGATTGCTACAGCTACGAGAACTTCAAGTAACATATATGTGTTAAGTGAAATTGGAAATGAAAAGTGTTGTCTAGGAAAGGAAGATGAAAGTTGGCTATGGCACAAAAGAATGGGTCACATACATTTTGATAACCTTGTCAAAGTCAACAAAAGAGAAGTAGTCAGAGAAATGCCCCAGATCACGAAACCAACCAACACTTTATGCAAACATTTTTAACAAGGAAAGTAAACAAAGACTAGGTTCAAATCAAAGGAATATTCAACGACAAGACCACTAGAAATTATGCATACTGATCTAGTTGGACCAACTACAACAAAGGTCTTAAAACTTGAGAAATATTTTATGTTATTAGTTAATGATTATACAAGAATGACCACAGTTTGTTTTCTCAAGAATAAGTCAGAAGATTTTGAAAACTTCAAGATCTACAAGGAAATGGTTGGAAATGAAATGGATTCAAAAATCAAATGCTTAAGATCTGATAATGGAGGAGAGTTCACTTCAAAGGAATTTATGTACTACTACAACAGTCATGGAATAAAAATGAAATTCTTTGTTGCTAGGACACCTCAACATAATGGAGTTGTTAAAAGAAAGAACAGGACAGTACATGAAATGGATCGAACAATGCTAATGGATTCCAAAATGACATATATTTTTTGGACACAGACAATGCATACAACAATTCACATTCAAAACAGAGTAATGCTTAGAAACAACATTGACAAAACTCCCTATGAGCTATGGAAAGGAAGACCAGCAAATGTGAAGCACTTCAGAGTTTTTGGCAGAAAATGTTACATCAAAAGAGAATATGGAAGAATGGGAAAGTTTGATTCTCGTGTGGACAAAGGAGTTACTAGTTGGTTACTCAAGTACAAGAAAAGAATACAAGTGTTACAACCTGAGATTGAACAAAGTGGTGGAATGCATCAATGTAACAATTGATGAAATAGGTAGACAAGAATTAAAGGAAGAAGAAAATGAATACAGGAATACATTGAATGAAGATGGATAGGTTACAAGGAACAAAGCTAGATTGGTATGTAAAGGATATGCACAGGTTGAAGGAATCAACTTTGAAGAGACATTTTCCCCAGTTTCCAGAATGGAAGCAATCTTATTGCTTTAAGCTTATGCATGCTTCAACAATATTAAAGTGTATCAGATGGATGTAAAATCATCTTTTCTAAATGGGGAACTTGAAGAAGAAGTCTACATTGAACAATAAAAAGGATTTCAATTGTCAGAGAATGCAGATTATGTGTGTAAATTAAAGAAGGCCTTGTATGGTCTAAAACAGGATCCTAGAGCATGGTACTCTAGACTGGATAAATATCTACAACAAGAAGGGTTCTAAAAAGGAAGTGTAGATAACAACCTCTACATCAAGGTAAGTCAAGATAGTATTTTATTAATTAAATTTTATGTTGATGATATTATTTTTGGTAGTGATGATGAAAGGTTAAGAAAGAAATTTGCAAAGGATATGTAGAATGCATTTGAAATGTCATTACTTAGAGAACTATCCTTCTTTCTAGGACTTCAGATATGTCAAAGAAACCAAATAATTTTTATTTCTCAAACCAAGTATATCAGAGAAATGCTAAACAGGTTTGGAATGGAAGATTGCAAACCAGTTATCACTCCCATGAAAACCGGTTGCAAGTTAAGAAAATATGATGATTCAAAGTATATAGATCAGAGGCAATACATGTCAATTATTGGTATCCTACTATATGTGACAACATCCATACTAGATGTAATGCAGGCAGTTGGACAGGTGGCACAATTTCAAGCAGCACCAAAGGAATCACATTTATTAGCAATGAAGAGGATTTTCATATATCTCAAAGGAACATAAGAGTTTGGATTATGGTATCCAAAAGGAAAGGATCTGTCTCTTATTGCCTACACAAATGCATATTGGGAAGGTTGTATTGATGACCAACGAAGCACCAGTGGATCAGCGTTCTACTTGGGTGAATGTTTAGTATCATGGCTAAGCAAGAAACAATCATCAATATCTCTATCTACAGTCGAGGCAGAGTATAGTGCAGCAGTAACATGATGTACATAGGTTCTTTGGATGAAACAAATTATGACAGATATATAGGATGAGTATGATGAGCCCATTCCAATCTATTGTGATAATACAAGCGTCGTTAGTATCTCAAAGAACCTGGTGATGCAATCCAAGATGAAGCACATTCCAATCAAGTATCACTTTCTACGAGAAAAGGTTGCAAAAAAGAACATCAGAGTTGAGTATGTGGGCACAAAAGAACAAGTGGCAGACATATTTACAAAACCACTTCCACGGGAAGCCTTTGAGTATCTTCGCTAGAGACTTAGAGTTATTTCTACTCCAAAATGAATGCTTTTGAATGCTTATATTATATGTCTTAGATGTACACAAGGAAGCACCATAAAGAGGACAGTTAAGTTAGGTGGAGAAGCCCCGGATGGACATATACCTTTGCCATTGATGACAAAGGGGGAGATATTTATCAGATGCAGAGGACAGAGGCATGATTCCAGGGGGAGAAATGGTCACAAAGATGTAGAGGACAGAGGCATGGTTCTAGGGGGAGCATGAGTGATATGACTTCAATATTGCATGAAATGATTTCATTATTTCATCAGAGTGTTGCCATCAATTCCAAAGGGGGATATTGTTGATTAAGGTTGGTTGTCATTGATGTCAACTCTTGAAGAAAGTCTAGTAGCGAATTCCGGTAGCACAAAGGTTTGGGTAATGGACCCAAGGTTGTTTCATGTATATTGGTATGCATTTTAACATATTTCAAGGTAATACTATTATATATGGATAGTACATGTCATTCCATTTTCGGTGGTATGTGGAATGTCACATAACTCCTCACGGTTAGAGAGTTATGACCATGAGAAGTTGGAGAACCCGGGTTTGGGTAATGGACCCAAGTTTGCTTGATGGATAATGGTATGAGTTTTGATATATTTGTAGGTAATACTATTATATATGGATAGTACATTTCATTCCATTTCGAGTGGTATGTGGAACGTCACATAACTCCTCACAGTTTTAGAGTTATGGCCTTACAAAATTGGAGGACACTCATATGTCATCTAGAAGCCCCAAAAGGTCAAAGTAGTCAAAGTGGTTTAAGAGATTTTAGAAGGTAAATAATAAAGTGAAGTGATGAGTGTACTATAATTCAAAAGTGAATACAAAAGAAATTATTTAAATAATAAATTTAATGCAGAAATTAGAAGTGGGTTAACCCTAAAATAAGGAAAGTGGGCAAAGTGACCTAGAAGATGCTTCTAAGGAAGCTACTTGGAGAGTATAAATAAGAGGCAAGGTTATCTCATTTTATATCACACTTGAGAATATTGAATATCTATATGTGATTGAGGTAACCAAAGGATATCTATGCCTAATTTCAGAGGGAAGGTGAATAAAAGAAGGCCAAAATTCAAGGGAGGATAAATTCTTTTGATGATGCTTTCTAAGGTATGTTATTTACAGGTCATCTCACCATTTTCGCAATAACTTTTTTCTAGAATGATTCAGATTGTGAAATTGATAGGACATTCAAGAAACATATCCAAGTATATGTGGTAAAACATTTAGGTTGTGGGTCGTTGTATTTTTGGAGTTACACTCCGTGGAAAATAGGTTTTGTGGATAGTCCTGAAACTAGTCTAAAACATGTGTTTCGGGTAAAAACAACATAAATTATTCATAACAAAAACAAATTTAGTAAGACAAAATGTGTTGGTTGGAGTATAGTCTGTAGTATTATGTGTAACATTTTCAAATCCATTCAACAAATATTCTATGTGGGGCATGCTCTACAAGGTCACTCTCTAGAATAAGCCAGAATTCAGCAAGGTATGCCATTTTTTCTATAACTCCTTTTCTGAGAGGTTCCAAGTAGTGACACCTAGAGGAATTGCATAAAACAAACTGAAGAACATTGTGTACTATTTTCATATCTTTATTTATTATAGGTGCATAGTTATGATTATTTCAAGTTAGGGTTGTTGACTAATCCCAAACTAGTCATGTGAGACTAAAGAAAAGTTTGATGAAAATGCTAGTCTCTTGTTGTGAAAGTTAAGGAAGGTTTGCAGGTATGTGATCATATACATCATCTCTATTAAAGAGTTACAAAACATATTTGGATGATGAAATTGATGAGGGCTTTTGGTTAAGGTACATGTTAGGTACATGGTTGAGACAAGTAGTTGATGAGTTGGCACATACATGAGGTGTATAGTTGATGATGTTGGTACATATT
>JZKD02S1988746.1:1895047-1911682 GCA_000966675.3 Picea glauca
AACCAACCCAAATAATCAAAACGTGTCTTATGAACATTGGTTTACTTTTTCTTAAATTTTTCCTTGTTTTGAATGGCCCTGGCATGGTTATTTGAGGGACATCTCAGGTTGTGCCTCATTGCAGGACTTTGACACATGTGATGGAGAGAAGTGAGTCATCCAGTGACTCAACACCCTCAAATAGTGGCTCTCACATCCTTGGAACCTTGAATGATGGAAAAATGGGCTTGGTTTTGAGTAGGTTGATCATTATGCTACATACATGGGATAAAATCCCATAGGCTTGGTAGAGCACTCTAGAGCTATTGTGCATAGAGGATGGATGATGTTTCCTTTGGAGGCACTTTGAAAACACTTGAGGAGTATAATACACCCCTCCTACACTTGTACGTGACCTTTGGATGCCTATGACGTCACACTCTATCCCTTGATGTCACATTGGAGGCTAGGGTTTTATGAATGATCTAGTTCCGAGATGATTTAGTGTGAGGAGACACCTTGTCTCACACTCCTAAGCATTGGAGGCATGAAACATGGCCTTTGGAGGCCCAACGATTCACTTTTGGATCCTTGGCATCCCATTTTTTATCCCTACATCACCCTTCTAGAGAATGAAGTCAACCTTCTAGGGTTTTATTTTATGTATTTTGTATTTTTGGAATATTATAGAGGCAAAAGAATGGGTCAACCCTCTTCTAATTGTTGTTGACAAACTTATGTTTAGGGTGGTCTCATATAAATAAACCACCCTTGCATTTTCATTTTCATCATCACTACTCACCATTTTTTAGAACAAGTTGAAAATTTTCACCCCCTCTTGGGCCATCTAGTTCTACTACTCATGCGACTTTCTTGGAGGGTCAAATTGTGGATGCTTTTACTAATTTTTGGATGGGATTTCTGCAATTAGGGTTTTATCTCATGTTATCTTGGTGAAGTAAGTGAAATTTTGCAATTTATCTTTATGTTATTAATGTTCCATGGTAATTTTACTTTTTCATGCTAGACATCTTGCTTGGCGATACCCTAAGAGAGGAGCATAAGTGCTTCCTCCTCTAACAAGATCAATTTTGTCTAAAATTTGTGAAGGAATCCTTGCTAGGGTTATACTCCTAAATCCCTAAAGTGCTATCACTTTAGGATTTTATCCCTAGACATTTTATTTTTCCCTAGTTTAAGTATTAAGAAGGGAGAAAAGGTTGCTAGAGCCCAAAAGTGATTGAACTCTAGCAATCCTTTTCTTTAAGGTTTAAACTCTAAGGCCCTAATGTGATAACACCTTAGATTTTAAGCCCTACCAATTGGTCTATACTAGTTCAATTTTCAATCATTGTTGTATTTTCTATTATAAAGACTCCATATCCCTCAAAGGAACTAATTCTATAGCTCTCTTATGGTGAAATTGATCAACAAACACTTTTTTTTAAATTCGCCCAAGCTCGCTACTAACATTGCTAACACTAACAATTACTATTTTGCTAGTAGACTTGTTGTTGTTGCGAAAGTTTTCTACAACCACCTAATAACACTCTAATTTGCTACATACATTGATCTAAAAGTGGTATAACATACTTAGAAATTGCATTGAACAATTGGATACTAATCTATTGGACACATGCTAAGTTTTCCTTGTCAATTGTTGCATTTCTAACGTACAATTATTGTTGTTATTATAAATATTTTGTTGTTGTTGTAATATTGTTCACTGATGAAAATTCATAACAGCCATAGCAACATTAATTGTCTAGTGTCTTCAAGAGGTATTTATTACATGTTTGAACTTGGAAATAATCACATTTATGTTATAAAGTGTTCTTGTTTTGAGAAGGTATTCAAACAACTTTATATCTCTTTTACCGTCGTGACCTATACCAATATTTAGGTGATCAAGAGAGGAGGTGGTAGGCTTGTATACTTTACATCATACTTTGATCCCTTGAGGTCACTAGGGAATCCTCCCTTCTGGTGGACCTCTTCCATCACTAAAAAGTGAGAACTTCTTACTAAGGTGACAATGGTAGGATCTTCTGTAGTTACCCAAGATTTGAGGATTTGTAGTGGGGATTTGCACAAGTACAAATCCTACAATAACATTTTGGTGTCATTGTCGAGGAGGATTGAGTCATTCTCCTCAAATGACATATCCTTTGGTTAAATTTCTCCCAAATCCTTTATCTTTCAAGTTTACCTGGAAAATACACTGAGGGTGATTCGCTCACCTTCCTTTGATGATCTAAGGTTGATCATCTAGTGACTCCACACAGTTTGAGGACATATATGAACCCTCCTAAGACTTACAAAATAAGGCACCCTCACAAATCACCTGTAGTGAAATATTTTTTTGGTGGAAACCTTTCTTTTCCTACAATGGCTCAAAATAAATGGGAATCCAATATATTCAAACCCTTGGATAGTATACTATCCCGTGATACCATCAAAAGATGCCTCCATAGTATGAGAAATGGTTTCCTAATTTTCCTAGTAATGATGTGACCCATGCTCAACAACATTTGAGTAATTTTGGGGCCTTCTTAGAGCTTAATACTGTGAGTGATGACGTCGAAGATTTAGTAATGAAAATTTTCTTGACACTCTTACCAATGCTGCTAGGAGATGGTATGGAGGACTCCCTAATAAGAGAATCAATACTATGGATCAACTCGAGGAAATATTTCTTAACAGATGGAGTACTAAAGAGGATCCAAGCATGTTGTTGACTTGACTTACCAAAATCAAGAAATCGGAAAATGAAACTATTGGAGAATTTAATTCCGATTTTGAAAAGTTGCTTCAAAAAATCCCTATATCCATCACCCATGGGGATATTATCTACTCTTCCTCTACATCAAATCTTTCTAGGGCCATTTTGGATACTTGATCAAATACAAAGGTCCAAATACTATCCAAGAAGCCAAAGAGATGGCTACTAAAATTGAGGATAATATTTCATCATGTAGGGTAGATCATGTCTATGCCTCGAGAGCTAAGGATGATATCAAACCAAATATAGCACACAATACTGAAAATTCCTTTGATGAAAATTAGAGTTGAGAAGTTCTTCAAGGTACAAGGCGAACCTATGGAACCTCCTATAATGATACAAGAAAATCACTTCATACCATAGTATGATGAACACTCACCTTTCTTCCTCTCATCACAAGTGAATAATAAACTCTTGAATAATTGTATTATTGACTCATGGGCAGGTTAACATCATGTCTTTAAAAGTGATGAGACAATTGTTGAGAATATATTGGCATTGATTTCAACAAGGTCATGGAATGCAACAGTGTGATGGTGGAATGGTGCGACGGTGTGACGAAATGGACTACGAAGGTGTGAAAATGTGATGGAATGGAATGCGATGGTGTAACAAAATGAAATAAAATGGTGTGACAGTGCGATGAAATGGACTGTGACAAAATGGGTGAAAGTTGCATAGAATAAATTTTGTAGGGTGCCTTGAGCCAATGCAATGAATGATGCAGAAGAGGATGACGAGAAAAAGATAGTGCAACAAGCAATGGAGTGGAATGCGACAAGATGAATACTTGCGACTTGATTCTTATGCTCTTAATCTATCCATGCAGTAGATATCTGTAAACTAGAATGTGAATTGTCATGAAAATGAATGTTTTGGTAAAACAACGAATATTTGGTTCGTTTAATTTAGTCAAAGAATGTCCAATAACAGAAGTGCGTCGAAATATAACTAACCGAATTTTGATGTGGTCAAAATTTGTCCACAATGTAACCATCATGCTTCAACATAATTTATTTAGACAAAGGTGTAACTGACAGTATTTGGATTTTTCAAAAAGTTTTTCCACAATAACTATCAAACTTTATTTAGAAAAAATTGTAACTGACAGGATTTTAATGTGGTCAAAGTTTGTCCACAATGTAACCATTACACCTCCACATACACGACGGTGAACTCAAAAAAAATTACTATAAGTATGGATGTGCTATGAGTGTGAAAGAGTGTGGGAAGTAGATACACTAACTGTTCAAAGGAACATAAGTACAATTTTTTCTAGTCTGTGTAATGTAATAGCTTTTCTAAATTTAGGGCGGAAGGGTGGTGATAGGGTGAGTCGAAGCTCACTAAGGATTGGTATCTTCATTATATGTAATAGGTTGGTGCCTGAGAGGGTTGGTATCCTCATTATATATGACAAGTTGGTTCCTGAGAGGATTGGTTTCCTCGTTATCTATGACATGTGCATGTCTGTTGAGCTGAAAATCTATAGCTTGGAAGTTGGTGCTTGCAGAAGAACATAAAGAATATGCTCTGTGGTTTTTTATCCCATTGGGTTTCCACATAAAAGTATTTTTGTATTGTGTTCACTATGATATTTTGATTTATTCTTGTATTTTTCATTAAGTGCGCACTTCTAAACAACTCAGATGGGTATTTTGATTTTTACTTGCATCTATCATTAAGTGCACAATTTTCTAATAACCTAACTAATTAAAAGGAAAGAAAAATATAGAAGGTTAATGCAATATTGTTCACCCCCCCCCTCAATATTTTTGTGAGTTGCAACAATTGGTATGAGAGCATAGGTTCCTTTAGTAACAATCTAACAGTTGGAAGGAAGATCACACAGAAACTATGGCCAGTTAAGATTCTTTTTCAACCAAACCTCCTTTGTTCAATGGAACAATTTTTTCAGTTTGGAAAATCAAAATGAAGACCTACTTAATGTCTCTTCATATGGAAGTCTGGCAGAGTGTGGTAGATGGTTATAAAATCCAAACCACTCTTCCAATTGATGAAACTAGTAAGAAATACTACTATAGTAATGCAAAATCTATGAATGATATCCAAGGGGGACTTGCAGGAACAAAATTTGCTATAGTGACGCAGTTGGAATCTGCTAAGGAAATATGGGACAAATTGGTAAACAATTATGAAGGAGATGAGAAAGTGAAGTTGGATAAACTTCAATCTCACATAATGAAGTTTGAAATCCTATGGATGAGTGAAGCTGAAAATATTATAGATTTCTTTCCCAAAGTGGATGAGACTGTAAACACCATGAAAGGGATAGGAGAGCAAATTAAAGAAGATATGGTAGTTCATAAGGTATTGAGATATCTTCCCTCAATACTTGTTGCAAAGGTCTCATCTATAGAAGAAATGCATGAGCTAGAAAAACTGACTATGGATAGGCTCCATGGAATTCTGACTACTTATGAGATGAGAACTAGGAAAGATCAACAATATATAAATGACATAGTGTTAAAAGCATCAATCAAATCATCAATATCCCAAGATCAATATTCATCAGAACACTTCTCAAATGAATAAGAAGCTATTTTTTTAATAAACTGAAGAGGGGATTCAGAAAACATAAAGGTATGTTGCCATTGAAATGCTTTCATTGTGGTAAAGTTGGTCATTTTGCTTCTAAATTTCTTTTTAAAGTAAATAACACCAATGAAAAGGAAAGAAAAGGCAAGGATAAACCTAGAAATTTTAAAAACTCTTTTAAAAGGAATAGTTTTTATTCAAAGGAGGATACCAACAAATCTAACGAAGAAAAAGATGAGCCAGATCTAATTTAGGATGAAAAAATTCTCATGGGTTTGGAACAACACACATATGATCAAACAAACACATAAGAGTGTGAAGTTTTAGTAGATATGCAAGGAGAACTCATTAGTACTCTGGAGGAAATATCCCGACTTAAGAAAAAGAACATACTAAGAAAATAATAGTTGCAGCTCTACAAAGACAAAGACAATAAGGTCAATGAAGAAATAGTCATCTTAAAAATTCAACTAGATTAAGCCAAGAGAAACAAAGAAGTATTGATAAATAAGATAAAAGAAAAGGAGAATATCTACGACAAACTAGAAGCATAAATAGTTGTATTAAGAAAATATATAGATAAATCCAAGACTCAAATAAAATTCATAAAAGTATCTGAAACTCTAGATAACATTCTAAGCAATCATAGATCACCAGATGAAAATACAGGGCTGGGATATATGAAAAGTCTAAAAATTGTCAAAGTTGAGTCAAGCACTAGCATTTCAACCAATGAGAAGCCTACAAGTTATGCAAATTGTATCAAGGGAAACAAAATTCAGCCTAATAAAGAAAACAATGAAAAGAAGAAGCAGCCAGAACTAGATCATCCCTATTACAAAGAAAAAAAGCAACATGCACCCATTTCTTCTGAGTATTATCAAGTTGGCAAACAAAGATTGATTCCCACAAGTAAGTTTTTCACTCCAAGCAATCCAATTTTTTTCTATGGATACGGTTTCTCTTGTGGAAATTTTGGACATAAGGCTATAAGTTGTAGACTTTTTAGATATGATAGAAATGTAGGAACACGATTCAACAAACCTCAAAAGGCTATGGTTCAAAATTTCTTCAATAGTGCCTTCTCTCCTTTACTGAATGACCTTGAGTGCCACATATGCAATAATTTTGGACACAAGGCAAGTGAATGTAGAAGCAAGTTGCTACATATCTTTAAGCAAGATGGGAAAGAAGATTCTACCAAGGTTTGGAGGAAGAAAAACAAAAATAGATAAAATTGTGGACTACCTCTATATGCCAAAAATCAAGAAAAACAATGGTACATTGACAATGCTTTCTCCAAGCACATGACATGAGACAAAAGTAAGTTTGAATTCCTCACTGAATAAAAAGGTGTTAATGTCACTTTTGGAAACAATGATTCATCCATAATTAGAGGAAAATGAATTGATGTATTAGATGAAGATAAAAGGGGAAAGACTAAATCTCAAAATGTGTTGTATGTTGATGGTCTAAAATATAACGTATTAAGTGTAAGTCAAATGTGTGACCAATGACACAATTTTCCTTTTCATTCAATAGGTTGTAAGGTAATGGATGCAAATACAAGGAAGACTATTGTTAAGGAAGTCGGAATTTTATGGGATGTATATGTTCTAGAAGAAGGAAAAGAGAAATGTTGCATTGGTAAAACTGATGAGAGATGGCTTTGGCACAAAATACTAGGTGATATTAGTTTTGATTAGCTTGTTAATCTAGGAAGAAAAGATGTGAGAGATATGCTTAAGATATTTAAACCTAAGAATATTGTTTACAAATCATATCAATTTGGAAAACATTCAAGAGTTCAATTCAAGGCAAGAGAATACTCCACCACTCGACCTCGTGAGCTGATTCATATAGATCTTTGTGGCCCTACGAGTACACAATCTCCTCAAGGTGAAAGATATTTCATTCTATTAATTGTTGACTATACAAGAATGGATTGGGTTGGATTGTTGAGACATAAATTCGATGCTTTTGAAAATTTAAAATATTCAAAGCACGGGTAGAAAATGAAATGGACCTAAAAATCAAATGTATAAGGTCAGAAAGAGAAAGAGAACTCACATCTGATGAATTCAACAATTTTTTTGTGAAAACCATGGGCTAAAAAGACAGTTTGTTATTGCCAGAACCCCTTAGCAGAATGGAGTAGTGGAAATAATGAGCATAACAGTTCAAGAAATGGTCAAGGCCATGCTTTATGAATCAAAAGTATCTAGAACCTTTTGTTGAGACATTGTTCAAACTTTTGTCAACATTCTTAATAAGGTGTGCATAAGAGTAAATAGTTAAAAAAAACCATATGAACTATAACATGGTAGACTAGCATCAATAAATCACTTCAAAAATTTTGGCAGCAAATTCTACAATAAAACAAATGAAGACAACTTAGGAAAGTTTGACTCTAGAGCTGATGAAGGTATCCTATTAGGATACTCCTCCAGAAGTAAAGGGTACACGTGATACAACAAAAGAATCCACAAGATAGATGAAAGTATAGATGTAAAGGTAGATGAAGGACCATTTCATCTAGTAAGACACCAACATCATGATGAGACACAAGATGACAACATGAATGAGGATCAGGAAACAAAGGATTCAGAAGAAGAGGAGGGAATGGAAACATCATAGCCAAAGACTCCATCAAGGAATGTTCATAAACATCACCCAGAAAATCAGATTCTTGGAAATGAGGAAATAGGTGTACAAACTATAAGAAAACTTATAGATACATCTACCTATACAAATTTTGCATTGTTTCCCATGGTTGAACATCAAAATTTTGTGCAAGCCCTTAATCAGGGCGACGATTTACCTTGTTTATCATCCACGAAATTGTTCCCCCTTGGGGTTAGGCCCATAATCATGCAGATGGTTTACCCCGTTTATCATCCATGAAATGTGAGAAAGTACTCCGAAGATTTACCACGATTTCTTCCATTGGAAAAAAAATGAATTCTTAAAACTTTTAAAACATTTCACAAAATTATTTAATTGATTTTTGCACATCAAAACCATAAAACACTAACTAACTAAAATCCATAATTATTTAAAATAGCTCAAACTTGTAATAACTTTGAATGAGTAAAATATATTGAGTGACAAAATCATCTCAAATTTATTTACTTACAAAATCTCACCTAATGTCTCTTCTCTATAGTCAATTCGTGCTAGTTCAATTGACTAAGGTGTGGGTTTCGTTTGCTAGGCGACCCGAGTTCAATACCTTTACGGTGAGTTTAGTTGGAAAGAGACACTCAAAAATCCAGCCATGTGTACAATCCCTGGGTGATTTTGACAGCTTAGATGTCCTTGAATCCCCAAATGATTTTGACGACTTTGATACCCCTGAATTATAGTTTCTTAACCCATAATTAAAAATGTTAACTACACATGTTACTAACACATTTCTAACAAACAAAAAAACCTTTACATTTTCCAATTTTTCCAATCTTAAAAAGTGTACTAATAGAAAATAAATTTAATTTAATTAGATGCAATGGCTGCACGCTCAGTGTTTTTTAATAAGTGTACATGAAACCTTAATGGACGTCCCGTTATATAGTCGGTTTTAGTACGGACACTGATCTCATGCCGATTAATTATAATAATTGTCATTCCAAGATACCCGCATTTTACTTAAATAAACGGGATCGTTGAGTTTGTCTTCATATCATGAAAAAAATATATGTATCCCCACAACATCTCCACGAACTTAGCAAGTTTATACTCTTCAACTTGCTAGAAAGTCCACATAACTTGTTGCTAGAAATTTTGTCTTGTTAATTAAATTTTTTTAATGTTTTATGCTATATTAAAAAAGGTGCACATAACTTGTTGCTAGACATTTTGTCTTGTTAATTACTTTTTTTTTAATGTTTTATGCTATATTAAAAAAATTATATATATTTTAATAGTGATAAAAGGATTAAAATTTATATTATAATGTAAATATAATTTTTATATTTTATAATTGGAATTGGATCACGGACCACATTCCAAAAGAATGGCTTACAAGTAGGGCAGGGGTGGGACATAGGTTATTGGCACATGGAGAAATTTAAGTATTTAAGTAGCGTTTTAGTTAAAGAATACAATACTAGTGAGGGTGGCCTATCCATTCCATAAAATGGGCTGATTGGCATCTTCCTTGCTGGCTCATATTTATATTATATAACTTTATATGACATGTGCAAAAAATTCTTAATCGTTTGCAATTGAATATATATGATGTATTGACAAATTGTAATTGTTTTTTTCTTATTGTATAGTTGATCGCGAGAGTCTCATAAGGAAAAGGTTGATGATAATTCATCTCAATGAGGAACTTAAACTGATGGGAATCTTAATTGTTTGCAATGGAATATAATATGATGTAAAGACAAACTGTAATTGATTTTTCTCATTATATATCTAATCCCAAAGGAAAAGGTTGATGTTAGGTCATCTCAAAGAGGAAGTCTTTCTTATGACGTATGCAAGCATTCAACACGGAGCTTTTTAACTATTTTTAACCATATTATATATATATATATATATATATATATATATATATAAACCATTATATATTGCTTCAAAGGCTTTAGAAGCTTTTTTGTAATATATTTTTAGTTTCGTTCTTTTGCAATCATATTTTTTTTACATACATATTATATATTTCCCGTTACACATATATTATAGATTTTTCTTCTTAATATATTTCCTTTTACACACATATTATATATTTTTCTTTGCAATTATTCATGGGGGTTTTGTTTATGTAGCTTTGACTTTATTATTTCTTAGTTCAATATTTGCACTAGTGGTGATCTAGTTTGTATTTAAATATTTTAAAGTAATATAATGATGATATGCATGTTAAGTGTTTACAAAAGATTTCAATGAATATGGATTTTAAGAATGGCAGTTTAGGAGGAAAATCTCAACATTGTGGCTTTATCGTAGATTGTCGGAAGTTAGAAGAACTTTTACAAACTACGTTTGGTATATTTGATAAGAAATTTTGTTGATTAAATTTGGGACTTATGTCTTTGTTAGTCCCTGGTGAGGGGTTTGTTGTAGTCTAGGCACTAGCATTTTCAATCCCTTTAATAGGGAAGGTCTCACGTAGAGCGTCATGCTGAGACATACAGGTTGTGCAAAGCTTTAATCAATATGACTACTACCATTGTTTCCCCTTCCTAAGCATTGATATCAAACATGGAACAATAATGCATGCATCCAACAACTTCCAATTAAAGTACTACATGTTAACTACTACCATTTAGATCCTATCTCATCTAAGCTCAAAGGTACGATAGTTCATGCAATTAAACAATCATTTCTATACATAATAGATAAGCAATACAAGTAAAAGACAACATCACCATACAATATAATAGAAATAAAAAACTAAAAGGGGGGCTTCAATCCATTTATTTGCACTACAATCCAAAACATCATGACATAGCTTCTGATCAATGACTAGGGCACAACAACATTACATAATAGTTATAGAGCCAATGTCTAACAAGTAATATAGGCAACCAGTGTCCCACTATTATCCAACCAATTAGTGGGTTGAAACTTTTACACTTACACACGTGCCTAAAGGCAGGAAGATACATTCAAAATTGAAAAGTTGTCCTACTTTTAGTTCTTCCTGTATGAAATAGTTGATAACTTCTTAGGTTTTGGCCAAGTGTCTTCAATATTCCCATTGTACTGCTCTATCACATAGAATCCCACCTAATGTTGATCATTCGTTTCACTCCTTCCAATGATCTTCAGTTTGCCAGGCATGACTTTGTATCTACATGTTTGTTTTGTTGGCACCACCATGTTTTCCATAAAAAAAAAGGCCCTAAAAATCTCCAACCACACCTATTCACTCACCCTTGAGTCAAATCTAATTTGTTTTCCCAAATGAAGGGACCAATTCTTGAATTTTCTCCAAAACTTGTTATTTGAATAAGAGAAAGGCCTCCATTTCCTTTGTCCAATTCCCTTCCAAAGTTGACAATTTAACTAGGTATGCTTGTGCTTTATCGTTGTTAGGTCCTCTATGTCGATGATGTTGTATTGCATTGCATTCATCCTTACTAGTATTGGTGAGCCTTTGCAATGAATCGTATTCTCCATCTCCATTGGCTCAAGTTGCTCCAATTACATCTACACTATATGGGAAGTGGTGAACAACCTGTCCAATAGCTCATCAAATTTCTAAATTTCTTGCAACTTTGCTTCCTTTTGGGTTGGATCCATCAATAAATCCACCTCATTCTACATATGAACCATTTTTTGTTGTAGTTAAGTAGATTTTCCGATTACTTCACAATTAGCATCGAGTTCTATGTAGCAATGTCAGTTTCCCTAGACTGCATAGTCATGACCTTTAGTTTATTTTTTACCTCTTCAATTAATTGGATGATGAGGTCAATTGAGCTCATTAATTGTGAGGCATTGAAATCGATGCTTGATTTCTCCGCTGCCAATTATACCTATAGTGCTTGCTTTCTCTCCTTTATTTATGTTACTATGCACTTCACTTTGTATTCCATCCCTGCTAAGGGGTCTTCATGTGCAAATTATAGGATGTATGGAGCTTCTACTTGTAGTGTTAGCCATGTGTGAAGAAATCGAGTCTTTATAGCTTCAATTTCCTTTTCCATTGCCTCTTTATCATGGTGTCATGCATCACACTCTTGGTCTATCTTATCTACTTACACCTATAATTTCTTATATAAGATTATTTTCTATGTGCAACTAGTAATTATCTCTTATATCCTAAAGAAGTCAGTGGCGTAGTTCATTCCCAAAATTATAATGTTGCTTGATTAAGTCTTCATTAGGGACTTGTCCAACATCTGGTGGTTGTGATGGCTATGAATTGAGTGGTTTCTATGGATCCATTAGGGCCAAGGGTTGCTCATTGAGCACTCATGGATCCATGTGACTATGTGCCTTAGTATAGTCTTGCTCTATTATTGCACTGAAGGGAATAGTTGTGTTCCTGATTTTTCTTGTACATTTGCAGTGATGTACTTTACTATTTCTTCCTTTATGAATTAATTGATAATTTCTTAGGCTTCGACCAAGTGTCTTAAGTGTTCCCATTCTACTCCTCAATCACATGGAATCCCACCTAATGTTGATAATTCTTTTCACTCCTACCAATGATCTTTGGTCTAGCAGGCATGACTTTGTATCTAAATGTTTGTTGTGTTGGCACCACCATGTCTTCCATAAAAAAAAACCCTAAAAAGCTCCAACCACACCTATTCAGTCACCCTTGAGTCAAATCTGACTTGTTCCCCCAAATGAAGGGCCCAACACTTGAATTTTCTCCAAAAATTGTTATTTGAATGAGAGAAAGGCCTCCAATTCCTTTGTTTAATTCCCTTCCAAAATTGACATGCAGACTAGGTATGCTTGTGCTTTATCATTGTTAGGTCCACAAGATCAGTGATGTTGTATTCTATTGCATTGATCCTTAGTAGTATTGTTGATTCTCTACAATGAATTGTATCACTCCAGATCCACTGACTTAAGTTTCTCCAATTACATTTGTGCTACTTGGGAACTAGTGAAAAATCTATCCAGTTCCTCATCATTTTTCTAAATTTCTTGCAAATTTGCTTCCTTTTGGGTTGGATCCATCAATAAATCCACCTCATTCTACATATGAACGATATTTTGTTGTAGTTAAGTGTATTTTCTTGTTGCTTCACAATTAGCATCAAGTTCTAAGTAGCAGTATAAATTTCCCTAAAGTGTGTTAATCACAACCTTTAGTTTATTTTTTACCTCTTCAATTGAGTGGATGATAAAGTTGGTTGAGATTATTCATTATGAGGCCTTGGAATCGAGGCTTGATTTATTTTCTTCCATTGAGACCTATAGTTCTTTCTTTTTCTCTTTTATTTGTGTTACAATGTGTTTCACTTTGTATTCCATCCCTGCTAAGGGGTCTTCATGTGCAAATTATAGGATGTATGTGGATTCTACTTGCAGTCTTAGCCACATATGAAGAAATTGAGTCTTTATAGATTCAATTTCATCTTCCACTTCCTCTTTGTCATGGTACCATGCAAAAAACTCTCATTCTATGTCATCTATTTGCACCTACAATTGCTTATAGAAGCTTATTTTCTATGTGCAACTAGTCATTATCTCTTATAGCCTAAAGAAGGTAGTCACCTAGTTCATTCCAAAAAATATAGTGTTTCTTGAGTACATATTAATTAGTGACTTTCCCAACATCTAATGGATATGATTCCTATGAATTGATTGGTTTCTCTTGATCCATTAGGGACAAGGGTTGTGCTATCCCCCCCATGCCTAGGGGTAACTAGAGGAGATCATGTCTCGAGGCCCGCAATGGAGAACATGATATACACCATGATGATGATGATGATCAGAATTACCACAAATGGAAACTCAACAACCCCCCTTGACATTCCTCCTAGCACAGATCAACCAAGGCTCGTCACATTCAAGAAACCCAGGGTGTGGGGAATGGTAAGCCAATTGTTGAACATGCAACTTTGGAAACAGTTTTGTAGTTTTGATATAGTTTTGGGGAAAAATACAAAGTAGAGGAAAAGTGCACGGAAGAAGAAGGAAATATAGGGAGCGCGTAGCTAAGGAGAATCCATGATGAAAGTGTGCACAAGGAAGACATCTTGCAAACAGGATTATACAAAAAACAGAAGAATAAATCCAATAGAGGATAAAAAAAGTGAGATAATAAAGCAGGACAAAAGGATGAAATCCCGACATTCTGGAAATACAAGAACAACATAAAAGAAGCATGTAGATTGGAAATTAGAAGAAATAATTCGAACAACTAGTTAACTGAACTGACCATGCATTGTAATGGGGTATTTTTGGGATGAAACAAGTATGGTTTCAAGCCCTAATTTGAGGTATAAATATGTAACGAGTTGGGATATTAGGTGTTCCATGTTGAGAAAAAGTATATGATATGTATTGAGGGTTCTTTCGGGTTATATTTTGTTAAGGTCTATTTGGTTCCTGTTATGATTCTGTAAGAAGGAGGAATCTGTGTCTGGGTATAAGGGATGATGCAGAGAGAGAGGCTTGCACTGCAGAGAAGACAAGCCAGGAGAAAAGGAAGATGTCCATAATACATCTATGTAAGCACAGTGCGCAAGACTGAAGCGTTGAACGAAAGAATAATAAAGAAGCCAATCATTGTGAACGTAGCCCAAGTTGGGTTAACCACGTTATATCTTGTGTCATGTGTCTTTGATGTGATTTCTATAAATTATGTATGGTTTCATAGTATAATAGTTTTATCTCATCTTGAATCTTTGTGCAATGTTCATGTCTGTAACAATAAAAAATCTATGCAATAATATGGAATATACTAATAATATGAATTTGAATCATAAGTTAATATTGAATAAGAATAGAGTTACGTGTGCATATGTAATAAGGAAGAATGAACCAAATTATTTCCTCCCAATCCCTTGCTACTGCAGAAACCTAGTTCTCGTAGTCCCAATAGATACCTTGGGTGAGACTTCATATGCAAAAGAATATGATGTTAGAAGGGATGATGTCTGGTGGGTTTTGGTGGTCATAGACAAACCAAACCTAGGGTCTTACAAACTGCACATAGCACCAACAAATGGTTTCGTTGCTAGGATTGGGAATTTTTTATTAAGAGGATGTTTTGGAGGTCGAATAAGAAGGATATCTCATAATGGTTGGAAATAAAGGAATGGGATTTTGCATGACAAGAGAAAATGAATCCTTGGATGGGTGACAAGCAATGGATGCAAAGTTATGTGTACAAAGACTACATGAAATTTTCTTTGGCGAATTTCCAATTATTTGGACTGAGTGGCTAGAAATATTGGTGGAGAAAAATGGAAGATACAGGTATGCAATGCCAAGGAATTGGACTCCTCAATTGGTAAGACAATTGACTTATGTAAGTAACCCAACTACTTGAGCAATTGATTTGGTTGGATAGCATACTAGGAGGTTATGTTACAAAATTTGTAGTAGATTGTATTCAATCATATAGTGTTGCAGAAAGGGACTTTTTCAAAGGTCTACGCAGGAGGTTCTTGAAATCATTAGGTATGTGGATAAATATGCTATTGTGTGAAAAGAAAGTGATGATCATGGAATCTGATTGCTAAGGGGCATTTTACACATAAGGGAACTGGGGGATGAGAAGAGTATCATCTGAGAGAATGAAGGAAGTGATGAAAAAGGAAGGGACATACTAAGGATGCAAGAAGACAGTATACCAAAGGAAGAGTATGATTTTGGAGAGATGCGCAGAGGAAGGAGGTACTAGAGGAAAAATATTGGGGCCGAGAAAGGAGATTCGTGCAATGATCCTGAGGGGAGAGAACCATGTGCACTATTCTGAACCATGAAGATACCATGTATAGGAGGAGAAGAAGAGGGGTTTCAGTCCAATCTAGTAATAGAAGAGTGGGTAAGTCCTACTCAGACATGATCTTGCGTTTAATCCACAACCCCATGTGCATCACCAAAATCAGAAATAACAATTGAATACTTGTCAAAATAAATTGTAGTTAGCCAAGGAGCATAAAGTAGTAGCACTCAGAGTATTGGAAGTAGTGCATAGAGTCAGAGTCAAAATCATATTCAGCCTACATCACCAAGAGGAGAGAATACACAAATTAACATGATAGGGGTAGATAATACTCTTAGACTTTCTGAGTTCCTTGGAGCGGGGTCATAGGATCCAGAACAACATATGTTTTTCTACAAAACAATTTGGGCCACTAAGAACGTACAGGACGAGGTTGTGAAGATTGCGCAATTAGCGACAACATTTAGAGGTCGTGCACTAGAATGGTATATGAAGTTGCAGAGTCTCATGCTCGCAATACAGATCAGGCCTTTGGCAAAAATAAAGCAAGTCTTGTTGAAAGAGTTCAAGAAGCCAAAGTTAGAGTCGTAGTACATAAAAACACTAAAGGAGATTAAATAGACACAAACAGATTCGGTATGGGAATTCGACCAGAGATTTAAGGATTTGATGGGTAGAATGACTTTCCAAATCCTAGATCAACAACATCATGAATGGTTTATTGCAAGGCTTATACCACACATTCACATGCCATTGATTCAACAAAAGGTTGTGTCACAACTCGAGGCGTTGGAAATTGCAATGAAATTGGAATAATCTCCAGTGGGAGATAGTAGAGGAATGGTACAAGTGCTGATGCAGTTGGATGCATTGACGATTCAACTGGAAGAACTAACAAAGGGAAAGGAGAAATGTGAGAAAGTCTGGTGTACAAAATGTAGGACTAAAG
>JZKD02S1988746.1:2002288-2013378 GCA_000966675.3 Picea glauca
TGCAATCCATGTGTTTTTTTGAAAGTAATATTCCAAATTATTCTTTGTGTATATTTTCATATTGGTATCCTTACTTCTAATCCAACTTCATGATAACACATGCTTACAATATTTGATTGATTAGTGCCTTGATTATTTGTAGGGTATATATATATTACAATATTACAATGTAATAGTAATGCCATATTACAATGTAATATGGCATTACCATATTACATTGTAATATGGTATACAATATGGTATACCATATTTCATGTAAAAAATAAATTTAAACCTAAAGTCATCGTCGCAATATCGACGCAAGTTCGTCAGAAAATTTTTACTATTTAACCACCATCGTCGCTATAGAGACGAAACTTCGTCGCAATTTGCCATGAATATTCGTCGCATATACAACATGTGCGTCATAAATGTGGTTTTGAGATATTGCACTCGTCGATATTACCACAAATTTTCATCACAAGTTGCAACGGGCTTTCGTCGTACATTTATTAGCTGTGTCATAAGTTATTGGCTTGGCATAACTTTTCGTCGCAATTGCGATGAAGTTTCATCGTAATTGCCACATTTCTTCGTTGTTATTGCGATGATAGTTCATCGTAATTATGACGATGAATAGGGTTAACCGATATTGAAGGTGGTGACACATGGAGAGCTAATTTCATCGATGTTTCCATGCACACCTGGATTGTGGATATAACGACGAAATTATTCCGACGAAAAAAAATCTCATCTTTCGTGGAAATTGCAACGGATAAGTGTGGCAATATCAACGAAAAACCATCGCAAATTTGGTCATATGTACTAATGCTACCTTAGTAGCACTCTAATACTATTTATTCATTAATATTTCACATTTTATTTCAAGCTTGACCTAAAGAAGAAGGAAAATCGCTATGGCCTAGGGTTACCTACTTCCTAGCAACTTTTTCCTTCTAGGGTTTTGGATGATTGAGGCCTTAGGTTACTAACACCTCAACCATCCTCCCTCTTCTCTTTAGGTTACCCATTATCATTTGTTTCCCTCTAAGAATTGTCGCTACAATAGTGACTCCATTTACCCTAAAGGCACTAGTTCATACCCTACAAGTGATTGATTGACTAAAACAACATTTAAACCATTTACTTCAAGATATTTACTAACCATTTCTAACATTGGATTGGACTAGCCTACTAAATATCTTGTTACTGTTGCAAAATATTGCTAGAGCCATCTATAACAACAACAAAATCACCTTAAAATCAAGTTTTAAAGCTGATTTTATGTTGCCTTCATTGCTTCTGACAAATACTAGCATTTTGCCAATTTTAGGTTATCATTTTTGGTCATTATTGAAGCTTTATTGAGGCATAATTGTGAAGCTATTACTATATATACATTGTTGTTATAGATATTTATGTTTCCTCATATTCTATATCATCTTATTCCTTTTATCAATGTCTATGGTTTTATGAAGAACTAACATCAATTGGTACTTGAAAGTAGTATTTTTCTTATTGTCTTGTTCTGGGCAGGTACACTTAAATAATACTTTGCTTAATCTTATTAAAACCTTTGGGATGTTCTTATCAGAGTGACCTGTGAGAGGGGTGGGAATTTCTTGATACTCTTACCTTAGCCTTCTCAAACCCCCAGGTCACTGGGGATGTCTCCCTTGGGGTACTACCCCTAAAGAGAAAGAGGTGTCTTGTTTAGGTGACAGTGATAGGACAACCTTCTGTTACGTCAATTTAGTGTTCACTTACCTTTGGATTTGGGAAAGTACAAATAGCGTGATAACATTTTAGCATCGTTTTTGGGGAACACTGAGTCAATTCCCCTCGAAGATGATACTTTTCAGTAATTCTTTCCTTGAGATCCTTTGTATTACAAATCTTACCTGATGAATCCACTGAGGGTGATACCCTCATCCCTTTGATAATCTTAATAAGATTGTCTGGTGAATCCACTGATGACAACTCGTAGCGGCTGTCAGTACACACTTTCTTCTTCCGTAGTTCCTATTTTACACATGGTCCCTTATAAATGGTCTCTCGAATAACTTTTCATCCCGTTGGACCTAGCTAAGACCCAAGGTGGATGACATGATCTCCCAAAATGGGTTGAATCTTGGATACCTAAATTCCTGGGAGAATTAGGATCTTATGGAAACTCACATTGGACTAAATTTTGTGAGGTATGAATTTCATCAATCAGGAGAAGAACAACTTGACACATTTATGATATTTTTCTTGAACTCACTCACCAGGAGTGCCAGAACCTGGATTAATAATCCCCCAACTGGAAGACTCAAAACTTCTCAATATTTGAAACATGATTTCATGAACAGATGGGGTAAAGAATAAAGTATAGCCTCCTTTTATTCTCAGTACCTCTAAGTTTGCAAACGAACCGATGAAAACGTTAGGGAATTCAAAGATTGGTTCAACACTCTCATTAGTAAAATTCAACCCAACTTTCACCCAAAGACCATTATTCTCCAACATTTAATTCTCACCACAACAAAAAAAATACTCAATCGATTTATCAGTTCACTCATTATCATAACAGTTATGTTCCTATAATGGATAACATGCTATAATCCTGTAGATACAGTCTTTAGTCAAACAAAATTATTTCTACAACAAGTACCCTACAGTAACTTTGTAATTCCATCTATTCACACATGAACAATAGGGTGTGCATTTAGAAATAGAGGCATGCAGAATCATTTCAATAGTACAAATATAACAAGAAGAAAAGTAGAGGAACATATATGAATAAATACTGGAACAACAAATGGAACAACCACGTTCCTCCCAACCGTAGAAAAGGGAAGCCAAATCACTTGTTCTGTTTACCCCCTAGCTTGACCATGAATCCATGAGGGATAACTCATAACTCCTCCTCAATAAATGTCTTTCCACTTCAACAATCTTCTCCTTGCCTCACATTCAGCAAGTAGTGAACATAACAGCAAGCAATCAATAAAATATTTCCCCCAACATACTAGGCAGCGTCCTGCCTCCTCACATATGCCATATATCCCAAAACCAAAAATGCCTAGGTCTTTTTCCCCTTGGGAATTTTCGCATCTTTCCAAATCCCTAATTTTTAGGGGCTGCCAATGGCCAAATTCCTGATTTTCCACTTGTAACAATCATCCCTGAGGTAGTTCTAACATGTTCCCCACTCATGGAGTCATGGTCAACTAATTTCAACATGGTTTTTCCATTTGTCCTCCTGTAATAATTATAAAATATGTGTTTCATACAAGTGTCATAGTCAAGTAGTTAGTTGGGTCAAATTAGATCTCTGCCCAACAATCATAATCATTAATTACAATTAACCAAATTCGAAATTTGGAATTTCCATAAATAGCAAAACAATTCCAAATTTCGAATTTACCAAAAACGGAATAAATATCCTAAGAAATTTCAAATTCAAAAATAATTTATTTTTGGGGATGTTACATCCTTTCCCCCTTCAATAAAACACTGTCCTTGGTGTTCTTTCTTTCCTTGGAACATGATTGGATGGGATTTCTGCAAATCTCTCTCCAACTCCCAAGTGGCCTCCTCTGAGATAAAGTGTTTCCATTGCACCTTTACCTGAGCGATGGCTCTGTTTCGAAGTGTTATTTCTCTCTGGTCCAGAATATGCAGGGCTTCCACCTGGAACTCTCCTTTTGGTTCCACCTGCACCAACTTCCAATCGATCATATGAGTAGGGTCATGGACATAATTCTTTAACAAAGAAACATGAAATACATTATGAATTTTTAGATTGGCTGTAAGTGCAAGTTGGTATGCTACGGGTCCAATTCGAGCTAGTATCTTGAAGGGACCAAAAAACCTGGGTGCCAACTTGGCACAGTTTCCTAACTTCAGTGAAATTTTCTGGGCTTTGAATTTCAAGTAAACATGGTCTCCCACTTGAAATTCCAAGTGTCTTCTTTTCTGGTCCACATAACTCTTATGTTTGTCTTGTGCCTCTTTTAAGTTCTATTGTACCTTTCTTACCGTATTCTCCATTTCTTGGAGCATCTCTGGTTCAACCATGAGCCTTTCAACTGGTTTATCCCAGCTAATTGGAGTTGTACACTTTTTGTTGTACAGTACCTCGAAGGGGCTCAATTTAGCAGAAGTTTGGTACCCATTGTTATATGCAAATTCTACCAAGTGTAGGTAGTCTTCCCACTTTCTTGGTTTTATTCTTGCGTACATGCGGAGCATATATTCTACAATTTGGTTTGTTCATTCAGTCTGTCCATTCATTTGTGGATGATAACTCATGATGAAATTCAAATTAGTATCTAGCCCTGGAAAAAATTCTTTCCAAAAAGAAGATGTGAATTTTACGTCTCTATCCGAAATCACCATTTTAGGAATACCATGCAGTCTAAAAATTCATTTCATGAATATTTCAGAGATGTTAATAGATTTAAAAGTAGACTTTACAGGAATAAAGTGTGCAAACTTACTAAGTTTATCAATTATCACGATAATAGAATCATTATGTTTCTAATTTTTAGGAAAACCTATAATACATTCCAGCGATATAGTCTCCCATTTCCATTCCGGCACCGGTAGGGGTTGTAATAGGTCGGCTGGTTGTTGGTGTTTGGCTTTTACCTTCTGAAAATATTGACACTTAGCTAAGTATTATGTTGTTTCTCCCTTCATATTAGGCCAATGAAATAATTTTCTAAGTGTTGTTATAGTTATCTGGTATCCTGGATGACTAGAATATGGTTTCTTATGTACTTCATCCAGAATTGTTAACTTTAATTTTGCCGAATCTGGTATGTATATTCTGTTTTTAAATCGTAGTAGACCATTTTTATCAATACTCGACTCTGATTTGTCTGAATTCCATGTAGTGTTCTGTAATTCTGCCACTGTTTGAGTGTACTTCTCGTTGTTATTACCTGCAGTATTTATCCTATGTTCAAGGTCATTTTCTGCCTTGCCAACATTTATTTCAAATAACCCATGAACTCTTCTACTTAAAGCATCAACTACTTTATTTTCTTTACCCTTGATATGTCTTACCTCAAAGTCGAATTTTCTCAAGAAGGCTAGCCACCTTGCTTGCCTTACATTAAGGTCTGGCTGACTAAACAGAAATTTCACACTGCTGTTGTCAGTCAATAACATAAACTTTCTGCCAATTATGTAGTGTCACCACATTTTTAAGGCGTGTATTACAATTGCCAATTCTAAGTTATGAGTGACATAATTTCACTCGTGTTCCTTTAGTTTTCAGGACTCATAGAAAATAGCATGCCCTTCTTGGGTTAGGATGCCACCTAGTCCTTCTTTACTCACATCTACAAAGATGGTGAAGTCTTTATCTGGATCTGCTACCTTTAAAATGGGTGTGGTTGTTAACAATTCCTCTAACTTATTAAAACTGTCTTGACATTTCTGTGACCAGTTAAATTTGGTCCCTTTCTTTTGCAGCGGTGTTATAGGGTAAGAAATTTTGGAAAATCCCTCTATAAATATGTGATAATATCCGGTGATTCCCATGAATGACTGGATGTCCGCTACATCCTTCGGTACCGACCATTCCATAATAGCCCTTATTTTCTCAGGATTGACTGCAATGCCTTCTGCAGATATTACATGTCCTAGGTACTGTATCTTTTTTTAATAAAAATCACACTTATCAAATTTAGCATACAATTTGTGCTTCCTTAAAGTTTGCAGAGCTATTCTTAGGTGTTCTTCATGTTCTTCCTCTATTTTAGAATATACCAAAAAATGTGTCAATAAATACCAATATGATTTTGTCCAAATACTGACTGAAAATACTGTTCATTAAACACATAAATGTGGTTGGCACGCTAGTGAGTCCGAAACATATAACTACAAATTTGTAATGTCCATATCTTGTTCGAAAAGTTGTTTTTCTTATGTCCTCATATTTAATCCTAACTTGGTGATAACCAGATCGTAAATCCAACTTCGAAAAGATCTTTGCCCCACCTACTTGATCGAATAGGTCATTTATCCTAGGTAAGGGGTACTTGTTCTTAATATTCATTTTGTTTAATTGTCTATAATCGATACATAGTCTTAGAGTGTCGTCTTTCTTTTTCACAAAGAGGACTAGTGCTCCCCAAGGTGAAACACTCGGTCTGATATATTCTTTGTCCAATAATTCCTGTAGTTGAATTTTTAATTATGTCAATTCTGGCAAACTCATTTGGTAAGGTGATTTAGAGATAGGGGATGAACCAGGTAGTAAGTCGATAGAAAATTCCATCTCCCTTATAGGGGGTAATTAAGGTATTTCATCAACAAACACGTCTCTAAAATCACATAGAACAACAAAGTCTTCCAAGATGGGTTTATCTTCTTTTTCTAATAGGTTTGTTACTTATATGGCGTAAACTTGACAACCCTTTCTCATGCATTTCTTGAATTGCATTGTTGAGACTTGTCTAACTGATACTGGTTTGTGTATACCTTGGGTTGTTCTAGTGGTGTCATTTTTGTCTTTATACTTAAGTGTCTTTGCTTAACAATCTAGCACTGCTTTATGCCTTTCTAACCAATCCATTCTGATAATTCCGTCATAAGATCCTAGTGGTAGGATGTTCATATTTGTCTTTATGTTTTGACCACCTAAACTGAACTCATAATCAGAAATAAATTCTACCACTTTTCTTTTAGTTCCTATTGCTAGTTGTACCAACCATGATTTTGTGTGTCTCATTTTCTTAAGTTTATTTGACTCTACTACACTAGGAGTGATATAACTTAACGTATCTCTAGGATAAATTAAAACAAAAATTCGAGTGTTATTTATTTTACCTTTGATTTCCACCACAGAGGACTGGTGGTCATCTTGTCGGCCATCCACGACTGCATTTATCCTATGCAAGCTTCTGCCCATATCACCCACCATTGAGGCTTCCTGCAAATTATGAACAATAGTTATGTTTGTTGAATTTAAACGTGGACAGTTCCTCCTTAGATGAGGTTCTCCACATTCCCAACACTTTAGTGGTTCGCGGGGGCTATCCCCAAACTTCTTTGTTCCCATATTTACCGTTTACCGCTACCTTGCGTATTTGGATTGTTGGAGTGAAAAGTTTTTCTAGGAAAACTTTTTGTTGCATTTTGATAAGGAGCTAGATGGTATCCCTTCTTCTATTGGTTCATTCAGTCTTGTTCTTTATCCTTCCAAGCTTTGGGAAATTATGTCTGCAGTTTGTATTGGTCGTAACGCATTCGAGCTTTCCTGAATACTTCACTCAAGGACTTGGGGTTATCAAACTTGATTATATCCTTGTAATACTATGGTAAACAACTTAGGAACCATTGGATTTTTACTTTATCCTCCCAAATTTACGGTACAAACCTTAGTAATTCCAGGAACTTGTTTATCAGATCTTCCATAGCCATTTCACCAAGTCATAACTCATAAAATTCTTTCATTTTTCTTTCATAGTAACTTTCAGATAGGTATTGTTTCTTAAAGTTAGACCATTCGATCTGTTTATCCTTTAGACCCTTGGCTAATTTCAGGTCTTGCCACCAAATGTTGTCTTTTCCTTTTAGATTGTAGATAGCCATTCTAACTTTCATATTGTTGGAATAGTTGTATATCTGAAATACTTCTTGATGTCTAGTAACCATGATTCATCTTCCTCCCCTATTCTAGATTCCCCATCAACGGTGGCTAGTTTGATTTTCTTAAATTCTCCCTCAAGGTGATATACCTATTTTCTTTTTCTGTTTGTTTTTGTTTTATCTTCAGCTGAAGGTGTACCCTCAGATGAGCTATCCCCCCTTTTCTGCTTCAGGACCAAAATTCTTGGAGGCCCTTTTACTGACCTCTTCTTCCTGGTTCTCATCCTTTGGGATTTTCTTTGTCACTATACTACGCAACAAGACTTCATTTATTTCTTGCTGCTCCTACTGTGCCTTCTTCATTTTCTCATTGTCTGCTTTGAAAACCTGCAACTCAACAATGAGGTTTCTCATAGTTTCCAGGACTTTGGTAGGTGAGCTTTTGTCGTTGTTTTGTCTCTGATTTTCAGGAAGTCTTTGTTCAGGATTCCCATCAAGTCTGATTTCTACATCATCTTGGGCTGCCATGATTAACACAAAAAAGAAAGGGGTTTTTTGTTTGTAACAATAAAGGTTTATTAGTTTTACATAAACATAATTATACGCTAAGTAAATAATGTCCTATTCAAGGTCCAAGTGTTGTAACCTTTTCTCTAATACCATATGTAATGTACCCCAAAATTTACATAATATATATATATATATATATATATTAAGATACTTCGAGTTGACCTTTTGTCTTCAAAACTTTCACACATTCATTAACTATACTATAGGGTAACTAATTTATTCTAATCTCATCAAAAGCTTAAGACTAGCCATCATTTTCGTTTTGAGGCTTACATCCCACTCATATAATATAGATATGTAACCACCTAGAACTACTATCATATTCGTATAATAGTCATATATGAAAAAGCCTTACGACTTCCATTCCCATTCCTATTTGTACAACCATAGGGTCTACTAGGGAAAAGTTAGACATAAATTAAATACCCTTAAAACAAGGTATCATTCTAGGCATGCATGAGTCACTATTTTGCATAGTTGAATTTAGTAATGACACCAATGTGTGTAGAGGCTACAACTCGGAGTGGCTATGATTAACGTTTGGTGCCACTAAACGTTCCTCGTTTATTAATGAAATTCATGCTAACTAATTCGGGAGAGGTTTAGTGCATCGAAAGTTAAGTTCAACATATGACCAGAAATAGCAGGTGCGAAGTTGTAACCCTAATTAGGTCACCAGCGTACTTCACCATTAATATTCTAGGAAAATTGTAGAGATCGATGCTATCTCGACTTAAATAGACTACCTACAACATTTAAGATGTTCTGGGGTAAGTTTGTTCGGTTCAGTACTCGACTTATGTGCCCATTGTATTTTTGACAACTTACCATATTCACATGGCTCAGGTACGGTTGCCAACCGTCGCCATTACTCTGTTCGAAGGGGGTTCCCAGCGTTATCATTTTCATTCCCTCCTTGGCTCTGCAAAGAAAAAAAGGGATGAGATGTTACAAACCATCCCCATTTGGTATTCATCTCAATATCGTGGTCATGAATTCGTGGCTTGGACTTTATTCTAGGTGGAAGAGTATTTGGAAGGAACTTCCAGACGGACATCCTTATGTGAGGTAAGTCGACCTTCGACTGTTCTTCTCATCTGTATCTGAGTTTTTGTATCATTAATAAGAGTCATGTGTACTCTAGTCTCTTCAGCCAATTTCTCAGTCACATTCTTAGTTTTGTTTCATGGTTTACTATAGTAATATGGTGTCGGCGTTACCCTAGCAGTGCTTAGGGTTTTTGTATTTTTTTTTTCTCTGTACTAGTTTTTTTCTAAACTAGGCCATTACATCCTGTGGAAAGAACTTGTTACTGTGTATTTAATAATTACGTCTTCAGAACATATGCTATTTTTTTAATTCAACTCTCAGAGACCTTGTTACTTGGCTTATCCTCATTCCTCGTCTAGTCTCCTAGTTGATTGTGTGTAAGGGAGTCTTATATCCGAGATTTTCTTTCTTAAGTGAACATTGGGCCTTTCGACCGTAGAGAGGGATGTTATCTCATGCTTCTCTTCCAGCTTCGAGTTTCCTCCCTTGACTGTGACCAGGTTTTCCTTAACTCTGAAATAATTAAAGGGGGGTCTTCGAGCTAACAAAATTAACAGTTGGCTTAACCCTAAATAAAAAGATTTGTAACATGCGTTGTATACTACGAACAATTGGGTTTATCCTTTTCATGTCCATTTACTTATATTTTGAGCGTATTACAAAGGTCATACGAATCTGGTGTTTTGGCACAGAGTTGACCCTGTATTTTATTTTCCTTAACTAAACCAATTCACAAATGGTATTAGACAGATTTTAGTGGTGTTATTGATCTATGGCTTCCAATTTCAAAAATTGTAATTTAGAATAAATATTTGGCCCATTCTCGTTATGCGACTCACATTCTTCACTGTACTAGTAATTTGTATATTTTGTTCCTGCAATGTTTTCAATATATCGCTTCGATTCTTATCACTAATGGTGGGACCCTATGCTTGCAAGGGTATCCATAAGGGAGACTTGGGCTCCTCCTCCCCTTTCGGTCTAGAAAGTTACTCAACTCGACGCAACAGTGGAAGCTATCGGATCCCTCCATTTAAAGTTAAGTATGACTCTGCAATTCCTTTCTGATTATTACTCATTTTATTTTATTTATCTTACCTCTATTGAACGATTATTGATGGTATTTATTAAAACTTGGTGTAGAGGCCTCGACCACGCGAAATCATGGACATTGAAATATGTTGTCTAATTAAGAGGTATTTGGGTTCCACCCTGCCTCTTCCAAGAAGGGTCTGGGTGACTAATGGTAGAAGGATTTGACTAAGGAGTTATCTATGTGTTAGAGATTTATTTGTTTTAATACTAGGTTTTACTTCTGTTACTTTCCTTCACGGCCAAGTAAGAGAGTATACCTTAGACCGAATGATTATGTCGAACTATACTATGAAGTTATTCAAAACATTAATGGAATATAAACTTCGAATAGATTTCTTGGTGTAATTGATATTATGAATAATACCAGTTGCTCTTTATTCATGTGGCTTTGATTTCGACCTTTATCTAGGAAAAAATTAAAGGGCAGGAAGTATTAATTCTCGTGTTTACTATTGTAACGTTTTATCCTGGACTTGTATTATTTAGACTGGCCGATTGGTTTCATTATGAACTATACTCAAAGTATTTCTTTCTAGAACTAATTGCCTCGCTTTTGAGCATGTGATTTATTATTATTATTATTATTATTATTATATATATATATATATATAGCCATTATTTCGATACTCTGATTGTACAGTGGGTTCTATATAACTGTTAGAAAGGTTTTCATATTAATTACTTGATATATACATGCGCAGAACTTTATAACTGTACAATGTTTTTTCTATGCCATTTACTGTATCGATTGTCGAATGAAAAATATATATATATATATATATATATATATATATATATATATATATATA
>JZKD02S1988746.1:2013428-2029096 GCA_000966675.3 Picea glauca
ACATAAATATTTCGTGAATTCCTATCATGGTAGAGTTTCGTCCTGATTTGGGGTTTTTAGTCTGCACAGGTTGAAACAAAACTTGAATACGTTATCATCATATGATCTTACGACAAGTAGAAACTTGCAGAATTCATAGTTGTATCTACATGGTTAATTTATTACTTTATATAGGATAACTTTGTCCTTGCCATGACTAACACACAATGGATTTACAATGTTATTCACTATTTACATCCTATTCTCACCACAGCAAAAAAAATACTCAATCGATTTATCAGTTCACTCATTATCATAAAAGTTATGTTCCTATAATGGATAACATGCTATAATACTGTAGATACATATTTAGTCAAACAAAACTATTTCTACAACAAGTACCCTACAGTGACTCTGTAATTCCATCTATTCACACATGAACAATAGGGTGTGCATTTATAAATAGAGGCATGTAGAATCATTTCAACAGTACAAATATAACAAGAAGAAAAGTAGAGGAACATATCTGAATAAATAATGGAACAACCACATTCCTCCCAACCTTAGAATAAGGTAGCCAAATCACTTGTCATGTTCACCCCCTAGCCTGACCATGAATCCATTAGGGCTAACTCGGAACTCCTCCTCAGCAAATGCCTTTCTGCTTCAACAATCTTCTCCTTGCCTCACACTCAGCAAGTAGTGTTCATAACAGCAAGCAATCAGTAAAATATTTCCCCGAGCATACTAGGCAGCGTCCTGCCTCCTCAAATATGCCATATATCCCAAAACCAAAAATGCCTATAAGGTATTTTTCCCCTTGGGAATTTTTGCAGCTTTCCAAATCCCTGATTTTCAGGGGTTGCCAGTGGCCAAATTCCTGATTTTCCACTTGTAACAATCATCCCTGAGGTAATTCCAACATGTTCCCCACTCATGGAGTCATGGTCATTTGATTTCAACATGGTTGTTCCATTTGTCCTCCTGTAATAATTATAAAATATTTTGTTTCATACAAGTGTCATAGTCAAGTAGTTAGTTGGGTTAAATCAAATCTTTTCCCAACAGTCATAATAATTAATTACAATTAACCAAATTTGAAATTCAGAATTGCCATAAATGGAAAAAAAAAATCCAAATTTTGAATTTACCAAAAACGGAATAAATTTCCTAAGAAATTTCAAATTCAAAAATAATTTATTTTTGGGGATGTTACACATTGTTTATAATTTTCTTTCAAATATAATTTTAAAATTCTAGAAGCTTCAAGTTAATGGAGAAAAAAAGATATTAATTTTGGTTTTTACAAAATCAAACAAATGATAGATAATTCTTTTTTTTATTATTATTTTTATTTTGAAATGAGATGCAAAATGAAAAAAAATAAAATAATTAATTAATATCACCAAATGCTTTTATGAAAATGAGAAACCAACCAAGATATTATTTGATGAAGTATTGAACCCATTATTCAAAATAGTCAAACTTGCTAATGAGAAAAAGAAAGAACACATAATCATAATTTAAACGAAAGTAAACAGTTGATATAAATTATCATTTTTGTTTAAATTGAGATTTTTATGCTCGTTTTTAAATTTTGACATATACTCTTGTAATGAATGTCTCATACTATAGTGAATGTCTTAAGTTTGTCTCAAAGCAAGCCAAGGTATGGAACTATTTGAAAAGGTTGATTCTGTAGCTCATTATAATTATCAAGATTATAATGGGGGCCCTTTTAATTTTGTAAAAATGGAGACTTACTAGGTGAAGCAATTATCTCTGATCTGGTAATATTTTATCTCAGGAAGAAAAGAATAAGAATTGAAAAAGGATTTAAGCTCCATGAAATAAATTCACTCTAAGACCATATAGTATTAGGATAAGCTCAATTTTATAACCAAACAATAGAATTTTCTTTGCAGGGGATTATAACCTAAAATAATGTCTTAATAAAAGAGTCACAATGTTTATAAAAGAACTTCAATACCATTGACAAAGTCATTTCTGCCAGCAGGCGTCCATAGCCTCGACAAGGATGTCATTTAACCCACTCAAATGCTTTAATCTCATCCAATAGTTGTATCCACATGATGTATACTTCCATAACATTTAATTTAAAAACATATACTTTCTACCTGTCGACCTGACATTGCTTCGCTGCCAGCAGACCTGTTTAGTGCCCCGACGAAGTTGTCTTGGTATCATGTGTGCATTTACCCTCTGCCAGCGAGCCTGTTCAGTACCCCAACGGGTTTACACACACTTCCCACACTTAAGTGTTTCCAACCCTCTTATGCCACTTTTAAGTAATAATACAATTATAGATTTCTTGATGACAAAGAGAGTGGGGTGATACTGGAGGTTAATTGCAATACAAATGAATAGTTGATCATGTTATTTATTTGCTTTCAAAACTAGAATTTTTATCATTTTTTAGAGATTTTAGATTTCTGTTAAGAAATCATCTAGAGAATGGGGAAACACTTAAAAGTGATTCCTTAAGAATATGGACGGCGTAAAAAGTTTAAATATCATCGTAATTCTCAAATATTTAAACCATATCTCTGGTGTAATACTCTGGAAAAGACAATTTGAGGACAAAATGAAAGTGACAATTGACTTAAAAATCAATTGTTTGAGCTATATCTTAATATCACGACCTCTTTGAACTATTTCAATTTGCTTGAAAAATAGAAGTCTTAAAATAAATGCTTCTTTCGACAATAGCTCTTTGATCAGAAACATATTGATTCAAAAAGACAAATTAGAAGAAAACTCATTCAAAGCAATCAAAGAAAACAAAAAACACACAACAAACCAAATCAAATTTAGTTAATGGGATTCAAAATCAGAAGTACACAAAATAAAAACAGCAAAATAAAACTTTTCAGGAAATGATTTTGGCCAAAGATAAGCTTGAGCTTTTCGATCCACTAGAAGCTCACTCGAAAATAAAGGAAGAACTAAATCATATAAAATATCATGTGCGAGCAAGTTCTTTTCTTAAGATAGTGATGCATGAGATGCTACTTTGACCAAGCATTATTATTAAAAATAAAAGAGACTAAAAGAAAATAGAAAAATCCTTATTAAGATGAGTGCAGTCCTACTCGTGGCACCTTGGGTCAGGTTTGAATTGATAGTTCAAATTTACTTATCTCTTGACTTTCCATTTAAAACTTTCATGATGATACTACGATTTTGAAAAGAAATATTCAACAAAAAGCAGAGAGAAAAATATTTAAAGTGGACTTCCCTGACAACATTCGTATTATGGTTCTCTTGGTGCAACCACTTGTGTTCATAACTGCATTATTACACAAAGAAATATTGAGAAAGAAAACTAAAGGAAACCTACTCTTAAATCTACTCTAAACTACTAAATAGATCAAAATGATAAGTAAAATCATATTTCCAATGAAGTCACAAGAGCATCTTCAATCCTGCAAGGTATAGAAAGTCGAAAATAAGAATAAAAGAATGTAGTATTTGCAGATACAAAATAAATATGCCATGCTTACCTCCTATATATTCTTTTAAAAACAAAACAAGCACGACCTTACCATTCTTTTGAAACTTCTTGATGTATGAATCCTCCAACCATTCTGCAATCTGGTTGTGATATGGGTCATAATGGCATGGAAGAGTGTAAGTAAGTTTAAAAAACTTGTCAATATTATGGGGACCTGACATAACCATCAACCAAGGCCAAAGTGCCCCATCCTCTTGATAATTCTCCAAGTGTTCATCAATTTCTTCACATGGAGGATCTAAAACAATCATGTAATGCTTACTTCCTAGATATTTAGGTAGAAACAAAGAAAGTACAACTTTATCTTTATTATGAAGATTTTTTAGATATGAATCGTCAAGCCATTCTAAGATCATGTCATAAAAATTAGGATGCAAACTATGACTTTGATGAAATAGATATATCAATGGGGAACACATCATAAGAGGATTCATGACATTAATTAGATTATTGGTCTGAACGCTTCCTTTGATTATATTGATTGTTTCAAACTATGAAGCATAAACATTAATAGAATATTTGATTTCCATAAGAGTAAGTGCATTGTCTTTTTCAACAATAAATCGTGTAAAACCATCTTGCAACATGTCATTTTTCCATGCGAGTGATGAAAGTGAAAGAGCATCAAATCCAACTTCATAGATGTTATGTTTGGAATTAATTTCACCAAATTTTGGCATATCGAAAAGATTTGATTGTGATGGCAAAGATTAAGATATTGTGGGTAAAGTATCAATTCCACCAGAATCTAAGAAGAGATTAGGATATAAAGAGTAAAAGGAATCATAAATGAGCACATGAAAAGAATATCTTGAGCTATGATATTTAACAATGGTATTCTCAAGACATTCCTCTTTACTTTCCTTAAAACTTTCACTCTGTTTTGGTGATAAATTATTCAACATAATAGGATCATCTAAATTTGTCTCATGTATGATAGATAATTCAAAATGTTCACGACAAACATCTGATCTTTCTTGTGGATAAGGTATGATTTGTAGAAGAGGGTTTAAGGTTTCTTCTTCCAATTGCAGATCTACATCTCTAATCAATTTCATTGGAATGTTAGAATACTTAAGATCGTTTTCGTCACCTAAGTGTTCTTCAATAACTTAATTTAAGTACTGATTAGAGCAAGGGTTAGAGGAATATGGACATTCATCTTGACCCAACATCAAATCTTCTTCCATGATGGTCGAGGACTGAGTGTACAAAGATTCAGAGGAAAAACCAATTTGATTGTCAGTAAGAACCTTTTCAATAGATTCTACCTCCCTTGCTTGTTCAAAATTTTCAGATGGATTCCTCTCATCCTACGAACAAAATTCTTCTCGCAATTGAGTGATAGGATTTGCAACCGATTCATCATTCGCGATTGAATCTGACTGGATGAAAGGTACACAAGAATCATAGAGGAGATTTAGTACAAACGATATGTCATCAAGATTAAATTTACAGAGAACATGATGGATTCTTGTTCAAAAGTCTTCCGGAGATGAATTCCCATTGATTAGTAAAGTCTGAAATTCTTCACATAATTGATTGTAATTATATTTTTCAAAAGCATCTAAAAATTCATCTACAAACTAAAACCAATCAATAATGTGATATGATGGAAAAGACTCAAACCAATGTTTAATCCGCCCCCCTAAAGTGAAAGCAAACAAACTGCATAAACCTTTAAACTAGAAATATCATGCTTGCTGCATTTACACCAAAACTTGTTAATATGGTCTTTTGTAGATACATCCCCCCCACCATCAAAGGTGATCTTGGACAAGAGAGAGACTGTCTCATTGGGAATATCAAGTAATGATAAGTGGAAAGCATGTTCCAACACAGTGAGTTGGGGAGCAATGGGGAATTAAATACATTTAAAACAAAGACTCCTACAAGGCTAGCTTGTCAGTCTCTCCTACCTTCTAGTGCATTTCAAGATGATACAGAAGAAAATTTTATAAATCTGAAATTATGAAAGGCTAAGGGGTAAGACATTTAATCATTAAATTTACCTCATCCCTCCTTCTAGCGCCATTATTTTATAGGCATAAGTGACACACCATCAACTGGAAGGTCAAATCTGGATCGGGGTTTTCTAAATAACCCAAGCCATTTGGAATGAAATGACCCGATGGGTTTAATAGCTCCGTTGGCCAACTAAAGTCCTAAAAATAATAAAAGAAATGAAACTAATCAAAAATCTATGAGTCTAACAAATGATATATTACTTACTAATGTTTATTAAAACGAAACGTGAATATACAAATGATTATAAACAATCTATATATAGTTTACAAGGTTTACTTGAAATATTGTAAAATGAATGTTTATAATAATGTTTCAAAATAAGATAAAGTAATAACATAAATCTTTTTGTTTTTTTTAATGTTTAAATATTTTAAACTAATAAATACTAAATAAATACAATTGAAACAATGACACATAAACAGTCAAAGCTAATTAATGCAATCATCATCTCATTCATATATACACAAATCTGAATAAAAGAAAGCAATGCACTTACTAACCGCTCATTGATCAACAGTACTAAGCTAAATTCATCTCTCTATATTTGTATGAGCTCCTCTTAACCTACGTCAAGTGTAAACCTATGACAAAAAAAAACATAATACTTTCTGAAGAAATTCAAGGAAGTGCTTCATATTCTGGAGGGAGTTTATAACGACATAAAGACAAATAATTATATATCTTGTGACCCTGAAATGTCCAATAACTGAAAATGAAAGAAATTTCAATTCTCAGGAATGGTGTTACCAACTATCTAGCATCAGATGTAAACTCAAAATACTTGAATAGATGATCAGTCATAGATATAAACTAAACCAAAAGATAATGAACAACATAAAGAAAAACATGATATAAAAAATTATATGCAAAATAGTCTAAAGCTAATTCAATACAAATAAAGTTTCATATTCAAAAAATTATATGAGAAACAATATTAACATTGCACAATCTACAAAAGAACAAAATCCAAAGAGTAAATTGTTTTCTCATATAGTTTCAACAAAATATGTTCATCATATGGTCCAGGAAGAACTTTTGGGATAATAAATTCTTAAAGATTGAAAAAAATTAATATATAAATAATAGGAATTAACCATGTATTGATAAAAAAGACTAAAACTAATTTAAATCAATGCATAATCAATTATTCAAAGAATATGAAGATATTATAATGAAAATAAAATCATTTTACTCACAGGACAAAAGTCATTAAACAACCTGGAATTCCATATTATTCTTTGAAAATACTCGTCCATTCTCCCAAAGATTCCAACCATCTGTTACTCCATTTGAAAAGAATAAAAGTTTAAAAAATAAATAATATACAAAAGAGAAAGAATAAAAATCTTCCTCTCAATTTCTTGCCTCCCCATGGCTTTGAACTTTCTCATATATTTATACAACGAATGAATAGTCTGGGCATCACTAATAATTTCCGCCACCTGAAATTTGTCTCGTAAAGAGACAAATATCTCTCAAATTGTGCATTTGTTTGGGAAAATGTTTGCACGGAAGATAAATGGGTCCATTTGGGAGATTGCTTTTCAACCGTTTCTTCAAATTCCTCACGGTTTGGCTACAATCAGTCCCGCAAAATTGTGTCTCTGTTCTTGATGCATTTCCAAATTTTATCTATTGTTTCTCATAAATTTATTTGCAGCAGTCCAATATTATTTTTGGATCAATCATCTTGAACGTGTTTAGATAATAAAATCAAGCCATGATCAGATCCGTACCAAATAACTGATAATATAAACCTGTGAAACAAAAAGAAACATAAATTAATAATCTAAAAATTGTGAATAAAACAAAATCTAGAACAATAAAATAAAAAATGAATTTAAACTAACTATAAGTTCTAAACAAACATTGTTTATAATTTCCTTTCAAATATGATCTTAAAATTCTAGAAGCTTCAAGTTAATGGAAAAAATATATATATATTAATTTTGACTTTTACAAAATCAAACAAATGATAGATAATTATTTTTATTTTGAAATGAGATGCAAAATGAAAAAAAATAAAATTAATTAATTAATATCACCAAATGATTTTATGAAAATGAGAAATCAACCAAGATATTATTTGATGAAGTATTTAACCCATTATTCAAAATAGTCAAACTTGCTAATGAGCAAAATAAATAACACATAATCATAATTTAAACGAAAGTAAACAGTTGATAAAAATTAACATTTTTGTTTAAATTGAGATTTCTATGCTATAGTGAATGTCTTAAGTTTACTATAGTAAATGTCTTAAGTTTGTCTCAAAGAAAACCAAGGTATGGAACTATTTGAAAAGGTTGATTATGTAGCTCATTATAATTATCAAGATTCTAATGGGAGCCCTTTAAATTTTGTAAAGATTTAGGGGGAGTTGTTGGTGCCCAACACCTACCTTGGAGAAAACAAGGGGCATGACAAGTGGCAAGGTAAATGCTAGAAAATAAACGTCAATCAATGTGAGAAAGTGTATCCTTGATCAAATCGCTAATGACTCCAATTTTTAAATCGTTAAACTATGTGAATTTTACATTCTAAATTTTTATTAATTAAAATTCTTTTAAAAAATTTAGTATTGTTTTCAATATAAATGGATAATTATTTTATTGGTTTAATATTAAGAAATATTACTCACATATTTTCAATTACAGTATTAAATATTAATCTGCGGAAGCAACACCTCCTTCAACAAAGAAGGTGGAAGAGATTAACAATATATTTTTAATCAGATAGGAAATCCTCGACAGATGGCAGATATTAGAAATGTATATTTAATCAAATTTTAATCCCAATGACCGAAAAGATATAAATATATTGTACATTAGAAAATAAAAATTACTCTAATATATTAAGCAATTTCACTGCAAACGGAGAGGAAAATTTAACCTAAACCAATAACTTTTAGCTTCCCTCGTAGTGAGCAATGAAATTGCATTCCAAATTAATACTTTGATAGTTTACAATGCTTGGGATTTTGATTCATTTCAATCTCCGTTACAAGGCCTTGGCAATAATACTTCTGACTTATCGGCCCAGCCCTTCTGAAAATATATTTTTTACTGTATTTCTAAGTAATAAAAATATTAAACTTTAATTTAGTTTTTATAATATCTAAATAACTAACGTCAATAAAATCTATAAAATCAGGTTACTTTCTTTTCAGGTGACATTCATCATGATTAATCATCACTTATGTTAGAAATTTGATCTATTCCATACAATGAAATTAATCTACTTATAACCCCTGTAATTCTTTGACCATTGAGGATATGATGGGTGAAATTGAATACATGCAAATGTTTTGAATATGTATCTGGCTCACATATCATTAATAACACTCATGTGTCTTACTGGAGTAGAAAAATATGCTCTAATTGATGTATTCTATGAGGGTAAGAAATACAATATATGGGCTATAGGATGGAATATCTAGCTTCGGAGCATTGTGTACTCAGTAAGTATTCGAACTCTCAACAAAAATAATCTTATCTAGATAGAAAGCCTCCATGACTTTAGACATTTAGTATGAACAATGTTTTAATTGCAACAAATGCCACGATTTTGGTTATTGAAGATGGATAAAATGTTTTAGGGAATAATTTGTTCATCATTGGGGATTTTTATCCAAGCTTGGTGTACAAGTAAACGAGGGCCTCTATTCGTGGATATTTTCATTCCAGTAGGCATGATTGTCACTGCAATTTTTGAGCTTATCTTTCTTCATGTCTATCTTCGTGTGGGAAGGTAAGTAAAAATACATGCAATCACAGACACTATTGATGATTTTCTCTCGTCGTTATCTCATTCAATTAATCTCAGACAGAGAGTTGTAAATTATGGGATATGAGAATATAATATTGGTCCATTGAGGCTTTTAATATTTAACCTCTGGCCGGGACTAGATGCTATGCATCTTATCCTTATTTGAATTTATTATGCTTCTATGCCAACTCATGGATTACTTACATCATATATTGATATCCCACCTTAATTTGGGGATCTTTAAATAGTGTACATAATAACCCTGCAATTTCTTGATATAAGAAATTAAGAATTTCTATTTCATATACTTTGGCATACGTATCCTAGTTCATGAGTTAATTAAAGCATAAGGTTTTTTCTTCTCAACTAGGAAATATTTGGTCTCTTTAACATAAATTTTTTGTGGGGGTCATGGAAGAAAGACATGAGAAATTTTGGAGATAAAACAACTATGGGCATGTGTGGAGATACTTTGATCTCTCTAGTTTCAAGGTCATACCTTTCAATACATTAGAGGGTCAATTGTATAGCAAGAGAATTATCAAGAGTCCCAATATTTTTGACTAATATTTTCTCTGTGACTGAAATATATGGTTTTTGGTTTCTTCCTTAAGGATATGGTTATTGATGAGCCCCTTAAATGCATTATTTTTTCCTATCTATAACCATCCTAGATGACTGTTTATCCTTCTTTAAGTTTGTGTTTTCCTTAATAAGTATCCATTTACCAAAGAGTTGGCTCATAATATTTTTTGTGTATTGATGGAATAGTTTTTTCTTGTTTATAGAATTAATATAGGGTATGTTCGTTGCTTTAGACTTGTTTAACTAGGTCTTACATTACATGTTAAAATTCTATGAAAAGTTTGCATACTCTATTTCATTGGTCATTTGGTTGCTAAGATAGATGCCTTAAGAAAGGTTTAATATAAAAATTCTTTATCCACCCCAAAGCATCAATAAATCAAGGTTGTAAGGTCCTCAGCTACAAGGGCACTGACACCCATGCCCAAGTCCTCAAGGAGAAGGAATTTTGGGTTGCTCTAGCACCCAAGAGTCACACTAGTTGGGAAAGTGGATTCCTTGTCCATGCGAACATGCCAAGTGGATTTCCCGAGCATGAGGTGTACACAAGGTTGGGTGCATCGAAGAGGTTGGGGCTTGTTGGCACGAGGAGAGCACCCAAGGTTGGGGTGTGTCGGTCCCAAGGGACATGAAGGTTGAAGAGCACATAGGTTCATGGGCGTGTTGATCCATGAAGGGGTGCATCACTTCATTTGGGCGCGTTGGTCCACGAAGGGGTGAGACACACCCAAAGGACACAACAGTTTGTAAAGGTGACATTTGGAATCCATATAAGAACACAAGGTGCACAACCAAGAAGGAAGAGTGGAAGAGAGCAAGATTAACACCAAAGTTCTGAGGAAGATTTAGATAAGGAGGGACGAGCTTCCTGAAGGAGCCAATTTGCTCCACATGGGAGGACTTGTGTTTCCTTGAGATAATTCTATGGACAGATTTGGGGCGACCTTCTTTGGATTGAGTCTAGCAGAAAACACAACGAATTTGAAGTTTGGGAAAGTCTTGTCACAATTCTAGGTGAGGCATGCTATGAGACAGAACTAAATGTCTATGTGAAGTCTTGCGACAAAGAAGAGACAATGAATCTATGGTGGGCTCATATTTGGGGTGCACTGTAGAATTTGTGAAAGTTGTTGCGACGGAGAAGTCTTGGTGTGAAATTTTTTTGTATGAGTGTCTTGGTAAGGTGAGGCAAGTTGTGTTATTATGTCCAAGTTGTAAATCAAGTCAGTAGTGCTCATATTGTAACTGTTTCAAAATAATAAGACTTAGACAAGTGTTAGGCACATCTTTTGTCGCCTGCATTATATTCGTGTCTCTTGTTTGTTTCACATGTTCATGGATGTATTCTTAAATGAATAAGTGTTAAGTTGTTAATGAATCATCTAAGTATACAAGTGATTTGCATTAGAGTAGGAGTGTGACTCACCCATATCCTAGAATGCAATATGGGTATGCTTTAGGTGAAGAGGCATAGTCTAGAGGAAGTATCCTTGGTCTTGCCAAGTAGCCAAGGGAGAACCATCATAGTGTCCCTCAAGAGGTGCATGATCATAATATTCAGATAAGCATCTTATGGGCATGTCATATATGGTATCATAGAGCATGACAAATTGCACATCAGAGTAGACTATGTAGATTTGATTTGGTGGACGTTTTTGTGAGATCTTCACCACTATCACCTTCATGATAGATGGTATCTGAGCTTGAAGTATGCTTACTACTACAGTAGTGACAATGATGGTGGGGCACATCAAAAAAATAGTTTGGGAACAGATTTGGTGCATGGTTCGGTGAGATGGTCTATTTCATCACAGATACAGTCTGGGTGCAGACATGGTTGGTTTGATTTGATATGGAAGTAGGTTCTAAACCTATGCATATACCTTGAGAAAACCAACTGCATAGTTTGTGGTGAAATGAAGCACTTGGGCAAGGTGGATGATCATAGGAATACTCATAGCTCGGATCGCACAATTGACTGTAGAAGTAATTGCATAGGTTGATCGTAGTAATTATCACAAAGGGTGATCATAGGGGGTGATCGCATAGGTGATCACAGTGTTGACCACAAAAGTAATCATAGAGGATTATTGTAGAAGTGATCACAGAGGGTGGTTGCATAAGTGATTGTGAAGTGGAGAAATTCTAGGTTGCGATGAAGTGGACTCACCTTTGTGCAGACTCGAGACAAGGCACATGGCCATGCAACGAGTTGAAGAACTTGGGCGAATTGGGAGAATTGGAGAAACTTCACAGCAAGGTAGTTGGTTGGGAAAATTTTCATCGTGACATCTTTGTGTCATGCATTACTGAGAACAATATTTGAGATGAGATGGGTTGTTGGATGAGTGGGTCAAACATGTCCTTTGTATGAGTTATCTCTTCATAGAGTTATGATATTCAATTAGCAACAATATGTCTTAGTAGTCGAGTGGTGTGTAAATTGTTCCCTGAAGTAGAAGTAGTCAAGGTCATGCAGAGATGACAAGAGATTGGAGATAAGTTCAGCCAGTTGCATGGGAAATTTGGGACTTAGATGTATTTCTAAAGTGGACAGATGGACTCATCCTTTTATTGTAGTGAAGGTGTTATGTAGGTTTATGGAGTTGCAGATGATGATTGAGGGGAGTTCACAGAGAGATTCAGTGGCTTGGGCAACTGAAGTTCCAAGACAACCAACTTAAACCATGGTTGTATCCAAGAATGTCGTTGGAAAGGTATGGTTGGTTTTGAGTTCTTTCATTTCCTAAGTGTTTCCCCGAGTTCTTCGAATGGAAGTTGGATGACTTGGTGGTTCAATTGTAATCCATTTTCTCATTGAAAACCAACATACTTGAGGGTGGCTCAAGTGTTGCATATTCAAATAATTCATGTAGTAGTTGGGATGCCTTGAATTGGGTGAATGTGTGGATATCTTGGGGTGACCTACTTGGATGAGTCTTATGGTGGACTTAGGAAGATTGGATGCATTTTTGAAGGTGACTTGAGGAGTTTCCTAACTCTTGGATGAGGTACCTTGGTGCCTTGATGCCTTAGAAAAATCTGTTGATTCATGTGGTGACTTGAAAAGTCACGACGAAAATGCCATAATTTGGCTACTTGTAGGAGGTGCAAGGAAGTTCCATTCTAAGAGATTTGATGGAGTCAACAAAGAAATCGACCAATAATTGTTGGAATTCAACCTGACTGGGAAAAACGCATACCAAGTGACTTGGGTGGTGTTCTCTCTCCTTTGGTATGGGACATTGGCTGAGGCAGAAAATACCTTGGTGACTTGCGGATGATTGTGTGATGGCTCAAAGATATGGAGTGGGTCATTGGTTGAGGTTGGAAAAAGTATTGGCTCGAATGTTCTAAGGAATGGAATTTATTTAAGGTGACTTATTCTACTTGGAGCATTTTGGAAATTTCATTGGGATGTTTGAAGAGTGTGTGCATGTTGGCCACACTCATCGCAGATATTGACTTGTGGAGAGGTGACTCGATGGAAGGAGTTGATTTGAGGACTTTCCTTGCTTTGGAGGATTGTGCGGATAGGAATATTGAGACATGAAGATATTAATTAGACATGGGTGTTTGTCTGATCTTGGGAAGCATGGTTGAGGGTGAATCCTAACCAATCTATGGCATATAGAGGTAGACATAGAAGCATGGCCAGGTGATGAAGTAGTGGGTAAAAGGAAGTTATTAGTGTAGATGGGACATTTCATATCCAAAGATGCATATGAAGATAGGGATAATTTGTCTAAGGAATCCAGACTTGTGGAATTCATCGCAAGTTCAGTCATAAGGGAAGATTTAGTTGGACATGCAGAGAACATATGCACATTGATTTCCCTTTACTCTTTGCAGAATTGGATGTGATGCAGAATGTGTGTGGTTGTAGAAGATTGACTAATTGTGCCATGAGGTGGGCAATGGAGTCAAGTTACTGCAAATGAATTTGGGTTGGGGTGACTTCACAATGCAAGAAGGTGAGGGGTGACCTTGTCTTGGTTCGAGGATGTGTATGAATGAACTAAATTGTGAAAGGAAGTGACCGATTTTTGCATGAGGGTGTGCAGACTCAAGGAGTGTGCAAGATTATTAAATTAATCAATTAATTTAATAATAACATTAAATCTAAATTAATTAATTAATTAATTAATTTAATAATAACATTAAACCTAAATGAATCAATTTCACTAAGGTATTACACACTCGTGACAAACAAAAATAATACTAATCTTAATAAGTCACAATAACACTAATGTTGCAAGGTATGGCTGCATAGTTGGTGCATACATAGCTCATGCATGTACAATTGTCAACAATCGTCACATCTAATTCACAATTCTTGTGTCCTCTCAACCAAGTATATAGTGCAATAAACCGCATATTGAATCAATAAATCATTTATACTAACATAATAACAGTAATTCATTAGTCATGACAATTCAAAATGAATGAAACATTCACTGATATTATCATAATTGAGTTAATGGTTTAATACAAAACAGAAAGAGAATAATTCAAGCACTAAGGTTGTATTAATAATACCCAATAACACTCTCAACCACTCCAAAACACCCTTTCTCACTAACCTACTTCCATCTTCCATATCTTGTCCTTCCTCTGTTAGACTATACTAGAGCATCAAGTATATTGACCTAAATCCAAATAGAACCCATAAGTGGAAGTGTCAACTACCTTGAACAATATTCCCTAGTAGGAAACTAGAAAATTCCATCACATGTCTATGGGAGCATGGATTAACACAACCCTCCAAGGAAATTATGTTTTAAAGGATAAACAATTGGAAATGCATCCACCCCTCCTCATATAACTAGGTTCAACACCTTATCATGGACCATATTGTGGCATTGTCTTCTAGGAGATTTGTCATTGAATATATAGTTTTGGTAGCCGTACCACCTGCAAAACTTGCACTTTCCCAAATATTATAGAAATGCATTTGAACCAATATAAAAATAACATAATGATGCTTCCTATCATACCATTTTTCATTTGATGTCCATGGCATCAACCACTTAATAGCACACTCCTCTGGATATCATATAGCCCATTCAACTTGTAGGTTAGTTTACAACACAAGATCATGCATAACCATAAAACAATTGACATGTGAATTCCACCCTACTCATTGACGAACCATGTAAATCAACCATTTCATCAAGAGCATGGTAATAATTGTGTTAAAACATATTATTCAAACTGGTATTCATGTACCAAATCCTTCAACTTAAACTTGCATTCTAGAAGTAAATCACACAACACCCGTCATTAATAGTATAAACAATAATTATTCATAGTATATTCACATATATGTAGGTACACATGTCCATATATTGAAGTGTTAATGTTTAATAATGTTCCACAGATAAATAAATAAGGAAATACAAGTAGAGGATAATTTAGATTTAGCTACCTAGGTCAAAATGGGACGTTATATACAATAAAATGGAGAAAATGGCTAAGTAATATGTGACTTAATTGTTACTTGGCATGGGTTAATTTCTGAAACAATTGTTAATGTGTAAGGTAAATTGTTGAACCCTTTTCATTTAAAATGTTAGGAGAGTAGGCTTATCAAATATTTGGAACTAATGGATTTTGATATTTTATATTATACAATTTTGGAAATTTAGATGATCAATATCTCTAGATATTCCCATCCTTTGATTAGTGCATATTTTTATTTAATGTTGAGGGAATCCATGAAACTTATATGATTATGTTAAGCCCTGAGTTTTAGGACATTATATTACTAATA
>JZKD02S1988746.1:2045366-2061263 GCA_000966675.3 Picea glauca
TTGGTACTATGGCATACAAATTGGAGTTGCTTGCATCTTCACGAGTACACCCAGTTTTCCATGTTCCATGCTTAAAGAAGGTTATAGGTGACAAGATCCCAGTTCAAACTATATTTCTAGAACTTGATGAGGAAGGAAAAATCATATTGGAGCCTGAAGCCATCACTGACACGAGAATTCATGAGCTGAGGAATAGATCCATTTTATATTATCTCATTAAATGGAGGAAACTATCGGCTGAAGATTCCACTTGGGAAGATGAGTCTTTTATACAGAATCATCCAAAGTTACTCAAGCGTTGTCGACAACACTTGTCTCAAGGGGAGGGGCATGTTAAGCCCTAAATAGTGGCTCATTACCCTTTAATTGGGGCATATTACATTAGTAATGTTATTTTATTTATGTTGGATTTAGTCTATTAGTTGTAATTATACCTCCTAGTCTCCTATATATACCAAGGAGACATTTTCATTTGGAATCATCTTGTAATTGAACATTTATGTGGACATAAGGAGGTTGTCCCCTCGAAGAGGCTTATTATCTGAATTTCTCTCTTTTTCAAGGCGTTGAGTACTTATTCTGAGGTTTTTCTATGCTATATTAATACTTGGTTCCTAACACAAACTCATCCCCTTTTGATTTGAACTCCTCAAGTTTTACGAGGAGGATAATTTCCTCAATCAGAGCACAATCTTACTAATGTATTTGATCCATCGTTGGGACCATGGAAGGAAATCCTTCAAGGTTTGTCTCAATCTATGGTATTAACTTGCAGAGTAGGATTTTTATTTTATCACAAAGTTGTCTAGGAAGGGAGAGAATTTTCCCCATTTCCCCAATCTACCACCTAGCATTGCATGTGAGAGTCAATTGTCATATGTGCATAGATATTTTTGTTGGATTATTCACTAATATTGAGAGGTGGGGGTTGAATCAATATTAGGAACGTTTTACCACTTTTAATCATAATATGCAAACAACTAAGATAAAAAAAAAATTAGCACTTATGATTGCATTCAAGATACCATAAACATATAACCACAAATACACAATACACATGAATTTTACATGGAAACCCAAATGGGAGAAAACCACGAAATTATTTCTTATATATCAGAATATTACATTCGTAGGAAGCACCAATTTCAAAAATTCTCCAACACCATCTAGAAGGAGGCACCAACCCCCTAATTTACAGGTTCCAACATGAAGGAAGCTACAACTCACTAGATTCTTTATCTCCAAATGGAAGGAGGCTCCAACCCACTACAATCCATGTATACCCTATATACATGATTCATCTCTCTTCAATCTACATATATACACGCTTCACCCTTCTCCAAACTGCGTATAACCTCAGAAAATTGGTATGGTCACCTTTGTACACTTCACTCTCCTCAACCTCCTTTATCCTAGGCCATATTATCTTCATTGAGATCAACAATACTCCTACCACAAGTTTAGACCCACTTATGCTAGCTCCATTCCACAAACACACACTTTATTTTATATAAAATGATAGGTTCTTGAAGTGTATTTATACCCTTCCAAGTAACTTCTTTACTCGATCTTTGAGACGACCTGTAACTTCTTGTTTGCAACAACTTTTCTCCTTTTCTTGATTTTGGGGGATACTTATAACTTGTTTTTTCAACCATTTAGGGGATTTTTAACCATACTTTGGGGCTTCATATTTAAGAGGGTATAACTTCTTAACTGTGAGGAACCACGTGGCGTACTACCTACCATTGGAAATGGCATGAAGAGGACTATCCATATATGATGGCTTTGAATTCATTTATGATGTCCTTCATACTATTTTTCTCCAATCGAATTCAGTATTCATGACCACACCTCTGGGGCTTCTTAAGCACTTCACCATACTTAACCATATTTCCATGGCTTCTTGTAGAATTCTTCAAAGCATCTTCCCATGAGGGCCATGCTTAAACATACTCCATAAGGGGACCACTTTGGATACTTATTCAAATACGCCCATCACTTCTAGAGGATTATAGACTTCTTATAGGGTTGACATCAATGACAACCAATTTTCGAACAATGTTAGTGTGGACATCATTGATCCCAATGACTTCCAAGTTTCTAGGAGCCAATTAATATTACAAAATTTTGTATTAAATTTATGTGTTTGTGCCTTATCATAGTGACACTAGTATACCATACCTTTGATGGTTATCACATCAATTTCCCTTTGATATACTATGTATATGGTTTAGTTTCCAATCCTAGACTGATCAGGTGGTTTTCCTTTAGTTTATGAAAAAATTGTGTTTCCCTAGATTTTTGTTGTAGCATGTTTGAGGGGATATGTAAATTCCTCTTTACATCAAAGTTATTTACTTTATTTTTTGAGAGGTTTCTAGTGACTCCACTAAAATATGACCACTTCCCTCCTAAGTCTATGACTGGTATGTATATGCACATATTGTGGGGAAAGATGTTTCACAAGAGGGGCAAGTCAAAGTACCCATGTGCATTAGTGGGTGTAGAGGTTTTGGCTCTATTATCTAGTGAGGATGTTCATGTCCTCAATATTGTATAGTATCCATATGAAAGGATGGACTAATATTAATGTTTGGCAATCCTATTTACTATAGATGAGACACCATATGTGAGAGCTAATATTGTCATTATCTTTAGGTTATTCTAGTTTCATATTGAATGTAGATGTAATTAATTATGAGATTTTGTTTAAATTATCTAATAACCGTTATATATGATTTTGCAGATATTGCCTCATGTGTTGGTGACGGGCCTCCTCAACCTAATACAAAGATGGTTGAGGTTTACGGTCCACCTCAATTGTACATGCTTGGCCTACCATGTAGACTAGATCATAGACTTCATCTTCAGGTCAAAAATCAGTTGTGTAATTAATGGTTACTTCAAAGTGGTTCTACTATGACCTTGAGTGATCATGTAGGACCCTAAGATTATAGAGATATATGAGATCCTTCCCCATGATATTCATGGATGTGTCATATTGTAGATATCCCCATCCTACTCCACTAGGTGAGGGATGCGAAATAACAAATTATGAGATGTTCTCAATCATTTGCTTCATTTCCTTTGTATTTAGATGATGAGACATATGAGGACACTCCCTCTAACCCATGCCCTTGGTGATGATTGGTGATGATGAGACATCTAAGGACAAATAATTTGAAATTTGTTTGCAAATTTTACTTGAAAAATATTCCACATATCTAGAAATAATCATAATATGTCACCAAATCCAAACTCTATAGATAAAAAAAATGGGTTTTTTTTCTTCGCATGACTTCTTTTTAAGACAAAAAAGTCTCATATAGGCATCAAAATTATGGCATAATTGTCACAATCTCTCTTGGAATTTATGTTTTTACAAACATATCAATACATCAACATTCCATTGACATAGTTAAATCTCTTAATATTTTGATCAAATTTGATTAAGTCAAATATAGAAATTGATAAAAAGTGTATTATAACGTAACAAAAATACGAAAGGGTCATTTTTCTACAAATATCTCACGGGAATGGGGCTAGGGTTTTTATGATGTAAAATTTACAGTGAGCACGATATCTTTGAGGTGATGGTTCTAGGTGCGGGGGGAGAAGCCCCCCGTCTTCACCTCTGTTCGCTGATATTGTGGCCTTCCACGCTCCAATTTTGTCCTATACAAAATCGATGAAACCAACTCCTTCTATATTTGTGAAGAAAGTGGACGACATTCCAAAATTCCATGTTCATTCGAATTCATCTCGTCCTTTTCTGCGCTTCTTGGACAAGAATGGGATCATTGGTCAATTTACTGGGCTCTAGGCATCTCCTTGGGCCATGAATCAATGGCTAGATATGAACTAGAGGAAAAAGATCCAGGGGGGAAATTCCTCGGTCTTTTGTGGTAAGGGTTTCTTTGCTTTCATGTTTGAAAGCAAAGTAGATCAGGATATCATCTTTAGAAGAGACCATTATTTCATGGGTTCAAAGGGAATGCATTTGAATAAGTGGAATCTTGATTTTATACCTAAGAATGGCATTCCCTCCATGGTGCATGTTTGGATGCGTCTTCCATTCCTCCCCCTGCACTATTGGAATGATGACACCCTTAGAAATGTTTGAATTACTCTAGGAAAGTATATTGATCATGTCGAACCATGAGATAGCCTTCAAGAATATGTCAGGATATGTGTTGAAGTAGATCTAGAAAAAGGCTTTCCTGAATCCATTCAACTTACCTTGGATAATTGGTTGTATATTCAACAAGTGGATTATGAACAACTTCCATTCAAATGTAAAGAATGTCATGAATACATGCATTTTGCTAGAAATTGTATGCATAATAAATTATATCGGCTAGAAGAGCATGCTTAGGAACAATGGAAGCAACGAAAAAGGAAGAAGGTTTTTGGAAAGGTGGTAATTCAACAACCGTCTCAAGTTTATGGAGGGATTTCATCCTCTCCTCCAAATCCCAATCCCTTCTCTCCCTAGAGAGGGGAATCTAGTCAAAACAAGTATGTTGAGTTAGTAAATCTAGAATAAATAAATGAAGAAGTAAGGGAAACTTGGGAAGATAAAGAGGAACAAAATAAGGAATATTCAGAGACTGTAGCTCTAATTGGAAAAGGGCAGGAAATAGCTATTCAAGGTAGTGGGGATCCATCTCCCACTAAAATCCATACTCATCCCACTTCTGGGATTCCTGAAATTTTAGAGGAAGGTCATCAAGAGGAATTAGGTGAAGACTCTTACTCTGAATTGTCGCAACCAACCACAACAAGGAAATTTGGAAGGAAATTTAATCACATTCATAGAGAAACAAAGGTAGACAAAGAAAAAGAGTTGGGTATCCAAACATCGTTGGAAGGGATTCTTAAAAAATATGGAAAATCAGTGAAACCCCAACCCCCCCCAACAAAGGGAACATATTCTTAGCCCTCTAATGAGAATCTCCTTCAAAATTTCATAATAGCTAGGTATTTTAACATCACAGGGCTTCTAAAAGAAAAAAGAGGTGGATACATTGTTCATGATCAATTCCATGAAAATATGGATGATTTAATTTCGGTTATGGATCTAATTGATGTTCCTCCATTGAAATTAAATTTTACGTGGAACAACAAGAGAGATAGCCTTGGTGATATAGAATCTAGAATGGATTGTTTTCTAATAAGTAGCTCCTTTCTATGTCTTCCAGTTTCCTTATCTTCCAAGATTCCTCTTTGGGAGATCTTAGATCATCTCCCTATTTCTCTAATATTTGAAAAATAAGTTAATTGGGGGCCTATTCCTTTTCGATTCAATCCCTTGTGGATGGAGAAGCCATATTTTCCCCCCTATTATCCAAAACCTGGTGTCAATGGATTACAGGATCTCTAGTGCATATTTGGGAGCAGAAGCTCAAGCTAACAAAAATGGAAATAAAGCTCTAGGAAAAATATTTTTCTTGTCCTCATTACTTGGAGGTTTTGGAAAAGAAAAAAAATATAGAAGATATTCAAGAGAGTATAGAGTTAAAGTAAGTTTAGCCAGAGATTTTAAAAATGGAATAGAATGCTCATCGAGATTATCTTGAATCCTTGAAGGATGAAGAAACTATGTGGCAGTTAAATTCAAGAATACATCTTTTTTTTCATAAGCATTCCAAAGTGAGACAATGGAGAAATAAGGTGGAGGAAATTAAGACTAAGTTAGGGGAACTAATCCAAGATTTTGAGGAAATTAAACAATAGGAATCTAGGAACTATAGTAATTTGTACTCGAAGGAGGGGGAAATGGATGAGGAATTGAGTGATCATTTTATCTCATACCTTCCCCAAAAGGTTTCATAAGATGACAACCAGAAAATTAATAAACATATGGAGGAAGAGGAAATCATAGAGGAAATTAATTATTTTAATATGGATAAAGCTCTGGGTCCAGATGGTTTCACCATCCATTTCTAGAAAATATGTTGGTACAACATCAAGTTTGATTTCATCTGGATGCTAATATATGTTTATAAATATTCCTTCTTAGGGGGAACCACTAACTCTTCCTTTCTAGTGTTGCTTCCAAAAGAAAAAGGAGCTTCATCTTTTGATAGATTTCGTCCCATTTATTTTTATAATGTTTCTTATAAAATTATGGCCAATATTATTGCTAATAGATTGAAGCCTTTTCTAAGTTCTTTAATCCTCTACAATCAAGGGGGTTTTGTGGTAGGTAGACAAATTTGGGAAAACATCATCTTGGTACAAGAGGCAATTCATTCAAGCTTCAACCAAGGAGAAAAAGTTTTGCTGATAAAAATTAACATGGCAAATGCATTTGATAGAGTAAGACATGACTTTCTTAAGGATGTTTTAAATAAATTTGGCTTCAATCAGTCCTTTATTTCTTGGGTGGGATCTTGTATTTCTAACCCTTGGATAGCCCCGTTAATCAATGGAAGATCAACTCCCTTATTCAAATCCACAAGGGGGCTAAGGCATGGATTCCCTCTCTCCCCTCTTCTTTTTGTTCTTATGGTAGAATCTATAAATCGATGTTTGGAGTTAGAGCATATTAATGGCACAATCCCAGGTCTCTACATCAATCATTCCCAGTTTGATGATGACACATTTTTATTGGGTGGTGCTTCCAGAATAATGGTCATGAATTTTAAATTGGTATTGGATCAATTTACTCAGGTTTCAAGAGGTCTCGTCAATAAGAATAAAATCCGTATTTATGCTTGGAACATAAATGCACAATGCCTCTTGTTCATTGCCCAAATTATGACATTCTCTATCTTATATGTTTGGAAAACTTTCAAGTATTTGGGGATTCCTATCTGTTTAAAATTTCTCCCAAGGGAATGTTGGCATATCATACTACGGAAAATTAGAGAAAAGTTGGAAGTGTGGGGGGGAATATGGTTAAATCGAGTAGGTTTTCTAGTGTTAATCAAATCATTATTATCCTCCTTGCCTTTATTCCAATTTTCATCCCTCTTGGATCCCATGGGGATTAAAAAGGCTTTGGCCCAACTCATTCAAAAATTTCTCTAGCAAGTTGGAAAATCCAACACAAATAAATTCCATCTGGTTAATTGGAATGTCATGAAATCACCCAAAGAACATGGGGGACTTGGGGTTAGAGTTCCATAATTGGTAAACATAGATTTGGGCTCAAAAATGCTCTAGAGGATAGTTACAGGAAATAAAGAATGGTGGAAAATAGCTATTGTAAAAAAATATTTCCTGGGAAATAGAAGGCATTGTTTGGACCTAATTCCTCATCGAAAACCTGGGTCTCCTATCTAGAAATTGCTCAAATCTTCCATATTATTCTTGAAAAGGGATCTATTTCGGGTCCCAGGGAATGGAAAATCCATCAATTTATGGAAGGAAAATATTCTTGGCTCTCCTCCTCTGGATCAAGCACTGTTAATTGAGGATATAAAGAGGTGGTTGAGGGCTCATCAAAAATCAACATTGTTTGACATATTTGTTTGGAATTTTGATCGCACCTGGAAGGGATGAAATCTTGGGGAATTTCCACCTCATCTTCATATTCAAACTTAGAATCTACTTAGTGTTATAAAGGGGGATAATCCAGTCCATTGGAATATCCAGGATTGACATGGATGGGGATCAATGGGATACTCAGTAAAATAAGGCTATCATACTTTGCTTTCTCAAACAAACCACCATGAAAGAACTTGGTGGAAGAACATTTGGAATCTGGATGGGTTGCCAAAAATCAACATATTTTGTTGGACTCTTGCACATGGGAAGATTCTCATCGAAGATAAATTATTGAAAAGGGGGTTTCAAGGCCCATTATGATGTGTTCTTTGTGAAATAAATTTTGAAACGGATCAGCATCTCTTCTGGGAATGCGAATTTTCAAGGCAGGTTTGGTTTAGTATCTTTCAATAGCTCTCCACAAAAATTAGTTGGTCGACTAGTTATAAAACTCTTTTAGGAAAATGGGAGAAGTATTACCAGGTTTCCTTTCAAGGAAAAGTAGTATTAAAAATAATATGGAAGGCCTCTCCTAAATATGTCTATTGGAAAATCCAGTTAGCAAGGAACAAAGTTGTTTTTCAAAGCAAGCATTCCTCCCATTGCCTAGTAGCTAATCAAGCCATGGTCCAATTGGTTGAATTCGTGAATTCAAAATGACTTCATCAGAAAGAAAATACATCATTAAACATTGATGAATAAGAATTGGCGTCTAGATTTAATCTTAGATTAGTCACTCAAACTAAGGTTCCTCGGAGATCACACTGGTAGCTTCATTCTCCATCCTTTAATTTTGATCTTTGGTTTTCCTCTCAATTGGGACATACATTATGCTTTGATGGGGCTTCCAAAGGAAACCCGGGGGAGGCAGGTGTAGGGGGGTGTTCTTTTTAGATCCGAAGGAAATAGATTTTTAAATTATTATTGGAACTTAGGGGTAGTCACCAACAACATAGCATAAGCCTACACATTGTTACATGGTATTCAATTAGTAAAACAACAACAAATATTAATATTTAATGTAGTTGGGGACTTTAATAATATAATAAGATTTCTTGTTTTTATATCCTCTCTAAAGGACATCTCTTTAAATAAAATTATGGACCGTATTGTTTCTCAATCCAAAACCTTCAATTTTATTTTTTTCATGTGCTTCGTCATCATAACACTAAAGTTGATAAAATGGATAATAACGCCATCAGAAGGTCTCCTAGTCTCATGGGGGTTGAAGAAGTGGAGATGTTAATACCCCTGTCGTGATCTTATGCTAAGGATTTCAAAAAAATTATTAATTCTCCACGTGGTTTGTTGGTGGATGCATGGGCGATATACTTAGGAGGATTGCATGAGTCCTGTCTTGAGGAATCGGATAAAACAAAGAGGCATATTGATTCGGATTGTATGAGAAGAATGAAATGAATACATATCTATATCATTAACACTAAGATACAATGAACAATAAAATAGATGTACAGTAAAACTTGGCTTCTATTCAATAAAGAAATATGCTAAAACTATAAAATGTAGACTGAAACAAGCTTGCTAGAATGGTGGTGGCTTATCTCTGAGAAATGATGTGATGGCTATGCTCATTCAAAAGAATATGAGTATAATGAGGCTCCAAAGGCCTTTTTACAACAAACATGAATGCAAAAACCATATACATCCAAAAACCTAACTTTAGGAGATGAAGTGCCAAAATTCATGTGGACCTCATTGGGGTAAGTTGGTACATCAACTTCTCGGGGTCGTAACTTTTGCATACGATCTATGTTTTAGGAGTTTGATACCTCATCATAAAAGTATATTATAGAAGTAAAACTTTCATTGGGGTTGATTGGCTACCACTCCCCCCCAAAAAAAAAAGTAAAAAAAAAAAACATCTTTTAGGGCCTCAAAATGGCCTCAAAATGTTTCCTGTAAATGGTTGAAATCCCAACCCCACCTAAAAGGGGCTCTGGCTGGTTGAGTTATGTATTTCTTTGTTGTATTTGTGTTGAACATAGGGAATACTCTCATCCCATGTGTGGGAATGCCTATAATTTTACATGCATAGGATATACACGATCATCCAGTTGACGACCTCGATTTAGCCATCCGTCTAGAGGTGGAAGGCAGTGGATTTGGTGAGCTTGGTGTCCAACGGTGACCAGAGTATTGACCAGAATGTGTTGAGGAACTGACTATATTGATCTAATACGATGGTTTGTGGTATCCCAAAATGTACCCAAACTTGTTCGCAGAAGATCTTGGCAGTGTCCTCTACTGTGATGTCTTCTTGCAGGCAGACAAAATCGCCATTTTAGAAAAATGATCAACCACCACAAAACACAGTCATTTCTCCGCTTGCTTGATGGAAGGCCCAACATGTAGTCCATTGAGATGGATTCCTAGGGCCTTTCAGGAGTAGGAAGAGGGGTGTACATGTCTTGTTTCTTAATGGTCGGTTTTGCAATGGTACAGGAAGTGCAGGACATAATATACTTGCTAACATACTATTGAAGTTTCATCCAATAGAAATGTTGTTGTAGCAATGTCATTGTATTTTATTCATCAAAGTGTCCTACCACCCGACTGTAGTGGGCTTCCAAAATAATCTTCGCTCTCTCACTTGATGGAACACAGAGATGGCCCAAATGGCACAAAAACCCATCCTGAATATGGAAATTAGTGACAGTTGTGTTTTCACCCAACATCTGGTAGGTGGCAGCGAAGTCAAGATTTCTCTCATAGAGTTGGGGTCATCTGGAGATCTCGTGGCCGCAAGAGTTTAGCACTGCGGTGTGTGATACAATTGGAGGACGGTTGATTCAATCAATGATGCGGTTGGTGCTTCTTATCTTATACTTGATGTTGAGGTGGAATTTTTGCAAGTATGTGGACCACTTCTGATGGCGTTCATTCTACAATTTTCCATGTGTCTAGATGAACTGCAATGACTTATGATTGGTGTGGATGATTGTCTCCTTATCGAGAATGTTATTCCTCCATTGGTGGTAGGATTTCACAATGGAGTACATTTATTTGTCATAAGGAGGGTACTTATGGACGAAATCTAATAGTGTCACACTATGATAGGCCACACAGTGTCTGGGATGAGTGAGAACTACACCAACATCATAGTTTGAAGCATCTGTCTCGATCTCAAAGGGTTGTTGCAGGTCGAGTAATGAGAGCACTGGGGATGAGCACAAACATTGCTTCAAATCATAGAAAGATTATTGTTGTGACATGCCCCACAAGAACTTTTCCTTACCACCACCCCTGGTTACTTGGTTGAGGGCCCATGCAATATGGGAGAATCCCAGCACGAACCTGCGATAGAAATTGGCAAGGCCTAAAAGTCTTCGAAGCTCGGTGAGTGTGGTTGGGGATGGCCAGTCACAAATGACTTGGATATTGGCTAGATTCACATGCACCCATGCTCATCAACAATGTATCCTAGGTACTAGACCATCTCCATATCGAAGGAGCATTTTCCAAATTTTCATATAAATTGTGTTGTCGCAGAGTGTGCAGAACCTGTTGAATATGTTGCAAGTGTTCCACCCAATTCTTGTTGTAGATGACGATCTCATCTAGATACACCACCACAAAACAACTGGTGAAAGGACACAAGATATCATCCATCATCCTCATGAAAGTTTTTGGGGCATTCGTCAAACCAAAGGGCATGAACAACCATTCAAAAATACCTTCTTTGGACTTGAAGGAAGTTTTCCATATATCTATCTTCTCTATTGGGACCTAATGCTAGCCAGACTTTAGATCAATCTTACTAAAGTATTTGGGCCCCTTGAGCTGGTCAAGGATATCGTCGATTCGGGAAATCGGGTACCAGTTCCTAACTGTGACTTTATTTAGGGCCCAATAATCGATGTAGAGTCGTTAGGTCTCGTCTTTCTTCTACACAAGCACAATAGGGCTTCCACACAGTGTGAGATGGGTTGGATGTACCCCTTTTGGAGCAATTCTTGTATTTGACACTTGATCTCCTCATTTTCTAATAGAGACCGGTGATAGGCTGACCCATTGGGTAGTGGTGCACCAGGGGTCAAATCGATTGAATGCTTGACCTGGCAGTGTAGAGGTACCCCAATAAGTGAGGAGAATATGTCTTTGTATTCTTCCATGACCTTATCCACTTTCTTTTGTTGTGTGGAGAGATCAGTCATAGAGGCCATGGATGTGGTTGCAACCTTCCTTTCACTTTGAGAGAGAATCACAAAGAAGACAAACTTCCTAGTATGAGAGATGGCCTTCCTCCATTGCTTGGCAAAGATCAAGGAAATGGAAGCAGGTGGGACTACCTCGTGTATCCTGTACAATTTTATGTCCAAAGTAATAACAACACTATGAGTCCTAGACTCATATACAACATGACATTTCCATAAATAAGGTTTTCCCAAAAGAACATCACAAACTTCAAGGGGAGCGACGTCACACAGTACCTCATCTTTGAAGGGATTGATTCCATAGGACATGCAGCATTGTTGGGTGATGTGAAGATCACTTCCTTGGAAGAGCCATCTGATGGTGTATCACTATTGGTGTGGTGTTGTCGATAGGGCTAGTTGCTTGACGACCTCAGGTGAGATGAGGCTCTTTTGGCTACCGCTATCAATGATGAAGTGCAGCGGAGTACCCTTCACCCACATCTGTGAATGAAAGAGAGACTCTCCTTCCTCAGGCTCATCAGGTTCACTCGGATGGATCTTGGTGGTAGAAATGGTGGCACTGGGTTCCGTGTCAATAATCTATCTCCCATTTTATGTTTTTGACTCTGATTTGAAACCCGCATATGATTCAGAGGCTTTCACCTTTGCCACCGATGACTACTTTGACCAGCAATCAATAGTGTTATGCCAGGGGATCTTATGGAAGTCACACCACTTCCCGTTGTATTTCTTCATCTTTCCATTGTCCTTCTTTGTTTGTGGCTTAGATTGGTCATCCTATGGTTGTCCATATTTTCTTTGCCTTTTGTTCTATGGGTTGGGGCTGCTCTTTCCCTGCTTCTAATGTGAGGGGTTCTCAGACCCAAACTGCCATGTCTTTTGTTTAGGATTCTGCTCGATTTTAACAGCATATCGATAGGGCATGCCCAAGGATGAGATGTCTAGAAACTCCATTTTTGTTTGGATGTATCTATGCAGACCATCGCGGTACTTAAGAAACATATTTCACTCAGAATATTTTATACCTAGCTTGGTGTGCAAGGTATGGAAGATATTTGTGAACTATGGCACTATTTGGTCCCTTTCCTGCCGTAGTGTGGTCCATCTTGTATACATGTCATCATAACTTCCAACAGGGTAGTATTTTTCCTTAATAGCATCCATGAAGGACTCCCAAGTGAGTGCGATTGTAAATAATGAGGATTCCTTTGTGCCTTTTTCTCATAGAAAGTATCCCACCAATCTTTGACATGGGGGATGACTTCGAGGAGCACAAATGTAATATTTTCTCTATTGGAAAAGTTATGGATAGAAAAATACCCTTATAGAAGATTCAACCATTTTTCTACATCATTTGTGTCTATCTGACCTTCAAATATAGGAATAATAAAGTTGATCTCTACCTTGAAGTGGGAGGCACCTCTGCTTGAGGAATATTCGTCACATGTTGGTAGTCGTCGAAGGATTTGAGCAAAATTATCCATCATCTCATTCCTTTGTTGCGCGAGGGCTTCCTCGAGCAATAGTTTGAAAGGATCTCATGTCCTGTCATCTTTCTTTTCTCCCATCATGGATGGTCACTTGGGAATGCGAGAGCTCTTTTCCTCAAGAGAAACAAGCTCGAGACCCAACTCTTTTTACCCTGACCTCATCAGGTACATGCACTAAGAATGACAAGGAGCACACCACTCTGATACCACTGATCCAGATTTTATGAGCAGAACGAAATGAGTACATATCTATATTATTAATATAGAGATATAATGAACAATAATAGAGATATAGTAAAACTTGGCTTTTATTCAATAAACAAATATGTTGAAACTGTAAAATGCAGACTGAAACAATCTTGCTAGAATGGTGGCGGCTTATCTCTGAGAAGAGATGTGACGGTTGCGCTCATTTGCAAGAAGATGAGAACAATGAGGCTCCAAAGGCCTTTTTACATCAAACATGAATGCCAAAACCCTATAAATCCAAAAACCTAACCCTAGGAGATTAAGCGCCAAAAGTCATGTGGGCCCCGTTGGGGTAAGTTGGTACATCAACTTCCCCGGGTCGTAACTTTTGCATACGATCTTAGTTTTATGCATTCAATACCTCGTTGGAAAGGTCTATCTGAGAAGTACAACTTCAATTGAGGATCAAAAAAATTGTGAGTCAAAAAGTAAAAAAAAAAACATCGTTTAGGGCCTCAAAATGGCCCCAGAAGTTTGGGACTCAAAAAACTGCCAAAATGAAAATTGTAATTGCCTAAATGAAATTTGTATGTGAACGAGCTGAAAGAGGTGGGTGGCTACCGATATCCACTTGGATCACATATGGAAAGGTCGGGTAATAAATCCAACATGTGGGTGGAGGCCCATTCTGAGTAAGGTGAGGCGACGTAAGTTCCATCACAGGGCAGAATCAATGGATCTCGAGTCATTAGTCTATGTTGCAGATTTTGGAATTGCATGAAAAGGACAATGGAAGCATGTAAACTTGGAAGAAGAAATTATCACAAGCATGGATTTGGAAATGGTGTGCAAATGAATTTGGCAGCCCCAAGTAATCCAGGTACTTCCTAGTTCAAACAATCATTCCAGTAGATTATGCTCTCCATATTTTGTTATTATGAGAATTCGGGGAGGTAGTGTGGGTAAAATCGCTTTGGGAGAAGCATTGGATGCTTATTGGAAGTGTATTTCCATCACCTTTCCTGGGGTTCCTTCCGGTTCTTCAAAGTTCTCATTGGGAGGTTTCCCTGTTTCCGTGGTGGCAGCGCCAAGTCGTCTTTAGGCTATCTTTCATTGTTCAACATCTAAGTCTACCTATCGCTTTGAGGTGGTTCTCTAGTTGGCTTGGCTCTCTAAGGTTATCTCTTTCTTCATATCAAAGTTTGTGCTTATTCTTCATCGAATCTCTTTCGTCCTTTGGTCGTCTCCATCACAAAGGAAACATATGGATTCTCGGGATCACGTTGTGCAGTATACAGAGGGAGAAATGGAGGTGGATGAATTCAAAGACCATCAGAGGTTATACATCAAGGTCTGTTCCCTTAGTTCGACTGTCACTTATGCTCTGGAAACATTGTCTCAACACCGAACATTAATAGGCCAACTTCAGGATGAAGTCTATCCCTTGAGAAGCCAAAATGAGGACCTGGATTTTCGGTTGGCTCAGAAAAAGGAGAACAATGGTCATTATTCTTCAACCTACTATACAAGGATCGTATCAGAGGCATCAATGGCCCCAATTCTAGATCTAAATGAACATGTGGTAAAGGATTGGGAACAACAGAGAATGTTATCCTCTCAGCATGAATATGGTAGTTGATTTTCAATCATTATAATTTGTTTATGTTTTTCCTTAGTATATGTATCAACGATATTTATTACCGTATCTATACTTTTCAATGTAATAATAGTGCTAAGATATGGGTAAATATTAGGGGAAGTCAATATTTTTGTTGGGAAGAAGGCTAGTTCAACCGATTTTGAATTACTATGAAACTATGAAACCAATATCATATAACTCAGTGATATTGACCACACCTTTTTAATACAAATAACTCTCCAAATTTTATTATAAAAAAAATGAAAAAAAAAATATCAATGTATCAACAATTATTAAAGTGAAAAAGTTTTATTAAAAAATATATTCAAAATATAATTGTCTACATGTAAATTAATAAAAACTTACCACTGTTCATCGATATCATATACAATTCAAATACAAAACAACTACTATGAAAATACCAATATATCATTTGAAATAACATAACTTAACTTCACACTTATAAAACAATAATTAGTATTTATTCAACATTCTTTCAATAATATGTTATATTAAAAATTGCATCCCTAACATCAACATGAAAAAACCTTTAAAATAGAGAAAACCCCACTCTCAATTATCTAGGTTTTATAGTTTATTTATAATTAAAAATTTAGTTTATTAATATTATAGAATATAAATCTGAAAAAGCAAAAAGATGCCGAACAACCCATAAAATGGAATAAGCATGCCACCCTCACAAATATTATATACTTAATGTGGATAGCTTCTATTCAAACCAAAAAGTCATGGATTTAAAATATGGTTCTCCAGTCCATTAACCCATATTAATTAGTGTTATTGGTAACACGACAATAACAATAAATAATAATAAACATCGTCTCACCAAATTTGGGAACATGTCTAAACTCATCTCCAACTATCCCGAACATATTGTTATTAA
>JZKD02S1988746.1:2067560-2086785 GCA_000966675.3 Picea glauca
TTGGATAATTCCATGGATGCATGGTTGACCCTATGATGGAGGGTCTAATCATTTTGTTTAAATAATAGATTGAGGAAGTTTGTCATCCCTTAGAAAGAGCTAAGATGAGATGCTAAAAAGAGAGATGAGAAAGAGTGATCTTATTTTCTCGTTGTTATCTTGTAAAGAGGGAAGCATAATTTTGATTTTATTGGTGATATTGGTCGTGTAAGTTATTCTAAGGTCTCATCAAAATTGGATTATGTTAAATAAATGTGAATAAATGAGGTAAAAAGGTGCAAGTGATGCACATACATATACATGCTTAAAGATATAGTATGATTGCTTGATCAAGTAGGATGTGAGGAAAGATGTGTACTAGCCAAATTTGAGTAATACCATGGATGCATGGCTAACTCTATTCTAAAGAGTCATGATTTTTCAGTTTAAATAATAACTTGAAGAGGATGTGTTCCATGTCCTCAGAAAAATATAATGTAAATTATTGAAAGAATAAATGAGCAAGAATACTCTGTTGTCATGTTAAAAGGAAACATGATTAAGCCTTTCAAGATTACATGAGAATGATTGTGAACAATCATGAGCTAAATGGTTATAAAGTAAAGATGCACGAGAACTGCAAAGTGTGCCTATGGTAGACACACATAAATTCATGTTGATGCATGTGGTTAAGTCCATGAAAGAGCGATTTGAATATAAACTAATAAGAATAATGTGCATATGCAAATGCATAATAGGAATGCATGCTTATATTCCTTATGGAAGATTGAGTAAATCTATGAAATAATGAAGTTGATGGATAACTCGAGATTGAGCTAATTTAAGACCGTTTGGATATGCAACAAGAGAGTTGCATGTTGAAGAAGTTCTTGTGGAGGAACAATGTAAATATTTTGTCAGGCGAAAAAATTCATAACATCAATAAATGTTGAGAATTTGGCAGTGGGATATACATATTATTTATATAAGAATCCTAGATTACACTCTAAAACATAATACATTCATGGGGAACATGCAAAGGAATGTTAACCGTTCTGATGTGTGAATGGTAATGTGTAGAATGCATAGGTTCATAATTCATTATGAACAAGAAGCTTGTTGTTGTGACATGATGATGTACTCAAGAAGGTCAAGGTGAACATGACTAAGACTGCTCAAGGAATAGAGCATGCATATCCCAGGAGGGAATAAATTGCAACAGAAAAGAAGGAGAAAGGATGAATATTTTTCTTGCTTTAAACCATGAATTTCTTAATAGAGTTGTGAGCCTTAGAAGAATATATGTGAAAACAAGTCCAACTGAAAAATAAATAACTAAATATGTTTAAATGAATAGGCTTGGTTGAGCCATGTTATGTAAAGGTAGTGAGGCCTTTGGTTGGATTGAAAATCCTAGGCTATGTAGAAGGATTTGGAAAAGGGAAGAGTCTCTTGAATCCTTTCTTATCATATATTGTGTTTCTCTGGTATGAGAAATTGATATGTTGATGCATGTAATTGTTTTTAACATGAGAACGTTGATGGTTGCAAGGTTATAGAGATAATTGAAAACTTTGATTATGTTTGAACTCAGAAAAACGTGGAGAATAATGTAATGGAGTGATATGTTAGGACATATCTGAAACAATTTGTTGATTTAAATTCTACAACACATGCATTTTTAATTAAATATGACAACTGATATATGATTGTGAATGTGATTATACCTGCTATGTCTAGGAAAATATTGGAGTTGTTGAGGAAAGGACAACTGCTAATGGTGGACAACCTCAAGAAGAGGTTAAATGCAAGAAGGTTGTTGATAAGAGATTCATGAAGGGACCTTGGGAATTACCATGAAAGAACCACTGATGAGGTAATGTCAGAAAAGGTTTTGGTAGCCAGAGTAGGCATAAAAGTGTTCATGTTTGTGTGGCATCTGGTATGAAGGGATTGGTTAAGAATCCCTCCTAAATATTTTATTATCCTAATGATATGCATGTGATTCTAAGTGTATGTTGTATGCCATTGATACCCAAGAAGAGTATGACTAAGGAAAGAAGAACTTGAAGGATAGGGGGAGGAGTCTCTAGAAGCCAAGGATGATTGAGGTCCTTGCAAAGAAAATTCATGAACAAAGTGTCATGGATACTTTGACCAATCAGGAATGATTGGGGACAAGGGTGCTCATAAGAAGCACATATAATTGAATGCATTGAGGAAATTCATGTTTTCATAAGAGGGTAGCTAATGGAACACCCATTATGGAAGAAGGATCTTCCAATATTCTACCAGAGTTAAATAATGGTAAAGAGAGAATTCAGGTGGCCATAAATATTGGCACCCTGGTTCCCGAGGAGAAGAATGCTTGATTGCATTCATAGGAAATTTTAATTTCATAAAATCTATGTTGATTTGAGGTCATGACCAACTTAAAGAAGAAAAATATATTTCTATTGTAATAATGAATGTGGATAGAGAACCCATGTGGTAAAAGGTTGGTTGAGCTCCAACCCACCAAGGCAAAGTGCCTAGTATGAAAAGTAGTAATCTGAAAATCAATGCAGGGGTGCATTATGTGTGAATGTGGCCATGGAAATTGGCACATTGATTAAATTAATTTGATGTTTGATTGCATTTTGAAAGGCTTGGTATGCTAAAGTAATGCATGTGAAAGGAATGATATTTCCTTTTTATTTCATATCATTGAATAATATGAAAGTGATTTAAAGTTGGTGTGCACAATTTTGAAATTGTTCAGAAGCCAAAGCAAGTGTGCAAGGAAAATATAATGTGCATGAGAACTAACAATTTGTTTGGTTGTGCGAAGACAAAATTGCAGGAAGAAGGGTCTTGGCTATGGAAAAAAAATTAACTCTATAAGGGGGACCAATGCATGTTGGATATGAAAGAGATAAATTGTTATGAGAAGGAAATCTCATACTTGTGAACCTGATTCCTATGTGGAACAGATCTGAAAATGAAAATGTGAAATTTGAAATCTATGGGTGACATATTTGAAATAAATTTGACTGGAATTGATGATAACATATCACAAATTTATGTATGAATGTGATACAAGTGAGATGAAATATCTTTCCAGGGAGGACAAATGATGGTTGTCAAGCTGGAAATCATGGAAAAAGGTTACAATTGTGACATGAGAGCCTTGTGATAAGCCATGATCACCATAAAAGATTTTATGTTCTGGTAACTTAGGCCAGAAGGATTCCTCAACAAAGAAATTCATAGGAATGCCTTGACTGTAAGACGCGATGAAGTCTCTGAAACTATTCTTTTGTGAGAAATCCTTGGCAAGGAAAGATGGATCTCCTAAGGGATTGTATAACAGAGAAGGGGATGCCTGATCCTGGGCCTGGAGGGTGAGTGACCGCAAGGAAGAGGAGACTTTGATGATTCTTTTAGAGTGTTGATTTGGATCATGCACACAATGGGTATGTCAAGGGGGGAAAAAATGAGCCGAGCAAATATGATATCCATATGGATTCAAATCCATGAACTTCATAGATAAGTATTATGTTGATTGCAAATTTCCTCTTGAATTATAAAAAAGGACTAAATATTAAAGGAAAGGAAGATGATGCTAAAGAAGTTGAAGGATAAATGCATGGTATATGTACTGAGGAAGAACACCAAGGATGGTGTTATTTCAAGGGGGATCAGATTGTAACACCCCTTTCCTAAACCCCTGATTATATGTAATTAACCATAGTTTATGATTTCCATGACATCGCATGTGAACAATGTAAATGTATTACTATTAATATTGCCAAGAAATGACTGTGGGGGTGAATCCTTGAAGTATTGGCCATGATACCACTAGAGGAAAGAGTGAGGAAAGTTAGGGAAGGGGATCATCATGCTAATATGAACCAATCTTCCACTTGTTAAAATATTTTATTTCAAAACAATAAGAAATTTCCTTAGCCTTGATTTCAATGAAAATCAGTTAATGAGGGAGGTTGGTAGTTGAACAACCAACCACCTCAATGAATTGAAGCATGGAGGGTTTCCTGAGGTGATAGAAAATTGTTAGCTAGAGGATAGCAAGAAATATCACCCCGATTTCCCCATGATTGACCCATGAGCTACCTTCTGACAAAGGAAATAAAAGGAAACTAGAGAACCTTCCCAAGGTGTGCGTGTAAAAGAAGCACACGTGGGGTAGAGAAGAGAAGATAAATTTGTGTTCTGGGGAGTTGAAGGAATACAAGATCCATAGGTGGATGAAGAAGAGTGATCATACTGGAACAGAGAAGGCCCCACAAGTCCCTAACTGGAACACAAGACGGTTTCAAGATTGATGTTAGTTGGAGAGAGATCCAGCTGGGAAGGAATTTGATAAACCCTATGGAGGCCCTAAGTTTGGTAGGAAGAAGGGGAGACTTATGTTGTTTCTAGAGAAGTGGAGGAGAGTAACCTCCTTGCTTTTTTATTGATTTGATGAATCAATAGTGAGATATTATTTGGTGGTATCATGACCTGGCATGGGGGTGGATTCCTACTGAAGTTACTAAGAAAGCATATCCTATGATTGTGTGGAAAAGCGTACACCCATGGTCAGTTGGTTGGCTGCAGATTATAATAGATAAGTAATTTATGAGTTCTCTATAATTAAATAAATGAATGATTGATTTTTGTATTATATGCTTCGATGTATGATTCTACTACATGAATAGAATCTTGTCCCAATTACAAGTCTATGTACATGAATAGTGGTGGACCTGTAAGAAAGTTGAAATATTGAATGTTTTGTCTCATGTATAGATAGTAATATGATAGTCGTATTTGGTTTCCTTCGTAAGGAAGAAGTATTGTAACCTCCCTCCTAGAAGGAATGATACCTTGGCTATAATAGTGGCTTGAGGGGGCTAGATAGGGTTGTAAAGTTTTAGTTACGTCCTAGATTCAGAGTAACACATGAATATAATTCCTTGAATGGTACTTGTTCTAGATTAATCAATTATAACCCTCCAACTTTATACCAAGGAAAAAAAATTTCAAACCACATCCATACATTGCTATATGAGTGATGAGAATTAGCAGTCATTGATTCCATAGTTGGAATAGATATTGGTTGTCCAAAGGCAAGCTTCTATCCCATCTAAGTATGAATGTACACCAGTGAGGGATCATAATTGTTGGATCAACAGACGGTTGTATGCCAATCGTCGATCATATTGCTCAGTCAGGATATCAGATCCCAAAGTACTGGGAGACCTTAGTGGTATAATATGAGATTCACCCAATGGGACGATGCCCGAGGGAAGAGTTATGGTTCTTGGTTCCCTCCCTTTATTATTATAAATGAGTATGAAGAGAGAGAAGGCGATGTCATCAAGTGTGACGTGTTATGCCTACGTGGAAACCAAGGTGTAACTGGGGTGACACTTGTCAACCCTTGGTTCACGAATGATTTGAGTGCAGACCTTGTCAAGTCTGAATAATTCGTATCATCACCTGGGTTTTTCAATCGTCGGATCTACCGGCCGAGATATCTCAACCGTAGATATTTGTAAAATCTCAGGAGGGTTTCGTTTTTCCGAGGCACCAGAATGACGAACCTTCAGGGAATTATAAGTCTAAGACCCTTTGGAAGTCTTAATACCCAATATCCAGGGAATAAGGTTCCATCCCCTAGTTCCATATCCTTAACTACAATAAGCTCAAGAGAGGAAGATAGGATGATGTCATGATGACACATTGTTCCAACTCGACAACCATGGTGTCATGGAAGGGACACCTATCAACCTCTGGTTGCAAGCAAGTGGAGTATGGGACCCTTGTCAATCCCAATATCTATAGTAAGTGCAATAGATTAGAACCATTGGATCTAGGAGTGGGTTAATATCCACTATATATCTTGGTGGAGAATATTTAAGCAGACCTTGAACCATAGAGATTTCTAGTGTACAAGATATCGGAGAGGGTTGAGGTCCGAGACCCACTTCGACAAGAACTGTCGATCTCTTGAACGACATCCTAAATCTCCACCATTTGATCCTTATCACCGCTACCACACCAGATATGTGAGAGGAGCCCCGACAGCCATCAAATCTAAGCATGTAAGATCTTGTTCATTGATCTCGTAGACTCATAACCCTGGGAGTTAACGTAATTTATCGTTCATTAATCATGGGATCACCTTAATTAATTACAAGATTAACTTAATTAAATACATCATAATCCCTTAATGATGAACTAGAGGATTTTTAATCTATAGGAGGTCGATAAGGGGTCATGACACTGATGTCCCCAATTAGATGGTGGTGCCACGTGTCATGAAATGCATGGTGCCATGTGTTGTGAAGTGAGTGGTGCCACATGTCACATTGATTTGGCACATTTGGATGAAGGTTCAGGTGGAAAATGAGTGTCACATGTCAAGTTTCATGGGAACCACATGTCATGCTAGATGGCATAACCACATAGGGCCACGTTCCCTAGAATTCCAACTGTATTTCATATTTTAGACCACCATGAGATTTTATGGGAAATAGGCCTGAAAAAGAGGGCCAATGATCGGTGGTCGATAGACCCAAGATGATATTGTATGATGTCATTCAAAAAATAGGAGATGGAAAAGTGTCAATATCCTGTTGGGAGAACCTAGGCACTGCGATGATATGTACATCCATGTTAGCCCATGTGGAAGGTCCACATGTCATGATATGGGTAGTTCCATGTGGCATGCATATTTGATGTAATGGGATAAGGGTTCGTGGAGGAAATGAGTGTCATGTGTCAAATCAATACCAATTCCATGTGTTATACCAGGTGGCATATAGTGGCAAGGCCACATGTCAAAACAGGTGGCCTATTGTAGATAGGGTCATGTGTCCTAAGCACCAGCTCATGGTCGATCAGGCCTTTTTGGATATGTGAATAGTGAAAAGGGTCGAGGTCCTAAAACCTTTAGACCTAAGATTTTGAGGTCCTACAGTCTTATGACCTGGTGGACATGTTTCATCATCCGGTGAGAGAGAACCTCGGAAGGATGTGGAGCTCTGCATTGAGCCCAAAATAGGCCAAGGGACGATGTGCCGAAGGTATGGTGGCCAGGTGGCAAGCGCCACACTAATACAAAATCAATATCCACACCCTACAGACAAGGCACGTTAGTGCCATGTTGGATGGGCACCATGACGTGGTAGTACGAAGACATTTGTCCAATAAAACCTGAAAACTTCAAAGGGCCATAACTTTTGATTCTGAACTTGGATGAGGACAAAATTTTAGTCATTGGAAATCTCTCGATGAGTAGAAGATGACGGTAACATTTTTAAAGAGATTAAAAAAGGTTCAGGAAAAGAAAAATTTTAATACCCCATCCATTAAAAGGGTACTTAGGGGGTTGTGTGTCTTACAATATTTGTCACTAGGGAATTTAGTGTGTGTTCCAAAACAATAAAGAATATACCATGTAAGAAGACATGCCAACTAGTTTTATTTTTTAGACCTTGGAATCTTTTTGTATATAGAGTCACTTATGAATTTAGTATGCATATTTGCATATTTCTTCCTATAGATTTTCTTATGATTTAACGAATTTAGTATGGTTCTATATGGAAACTCATATGGTATAACTTTATTTGAATTTATTATGCTTCTAGGCCAACTCATGGAATACCTACACCATATATTGATATAAGAACTTAGTGTTGGGATATTTAAATAGTGGACATGATCAGCATGTGTTATAACCCTAAATTGCACCAGAAATGCATACCTGGCATCAGGCCATCTAACTTTCTATCTTTTTCAAGCCATCACTGAAAAATATCTTCTAAAAATCATTGTTTTGAAGGTGTACGCACCTTGCACCACTATTGCCTGTGTACACACCTGTTGACCCACTAAAACTTGCATATACTCACAAAATATCATGAAAAATCAAAATTTCATAGGATAGTGGTTTTGGGGCCATTACTTAACCATTTGACTACCCATAGCCAGTCACCCCAACCGTTACTATCTGTTTGGGCCTATAAAATAAGGGGTTGGGGTCCCATGTAAAGAGGAAGCATGAGAGCATAGAAACTCTGCCCATTTCCGTATTCCCCCTTTGCCCCAATATTCGGAAACCACATTGTGAGTTTGAGCAAGAATTCCCTTTTTCTCCTTGCAAGCCCTTGCCATTCCCCTAGAGAGAACTGGAGAAGAGAAGGAGACGTGGAAGCAGTTGGTGCATTGTGAAGAGGAGCCCAGGATCGAGTTTGAGGAGCAGTGTCGGTCTCATATTGTAAGTGACTTTTGTGAGATTAATATAAAGAAGTACTTTTTTTGTCTCACCAAATGACCTCTTAGACTTATATGATTTGTTTACATTTCTTGTTTATGATGTCTAACCCACTAATCCATATGTAGAATGCATGCTTGTAGTTTCTTGTTTGTCTTTTGGTGAATGCAGGTCAACCTTGGGAGGAGACTTGTAGTCAGGAAACAACTAAGCGCAAAGGAATCGACATTGGACGTGGAGTTTAAGGTATTCCTACCGTATCCCTATACCTTGTCTTTTATGTATGATTGTGGGGCAATGTCAGGGTAGTTGATAAAAAGTAGGAGAGTTTATACGGTTAGCTCTGCCTACATTTTAGAACCCCGGTGTAGTCTGTAGAGGGGTATTCCCGCTATACCAGAATTGGCGACCATACTGGGGATTCCTCTAGGGTCTTTGGGGATATTTCTTTTTGGGTGCTTTGAATCAGTTTATTCACTATTTTCTAAGTTTTTGTAAGCTTATGTGTCTTTAAGGGATTATGGTCTTCCATACTAGTACTCCCTGCCTGTGTTGGACTGTTGGTTTTCATTTTTTTGAGGAGTTACAGAGGTGTACGCAGCCTGCAGTGGGCCTGAACACATGCATACACGCCCTTCCCTTGGACATCACATGTACATATGCTGGATGTTGAAGTGTCAGTAGCATGCCTATTGAGAAAAAAAAAAAAAAAAAGAGGCAGTCATCCTCTTCCCTATCAGAAGTCACACTTCTCAGAGGTTTTCTTGATCTACTTCTAGTCTCTGTTATAGCATTTTGTCGCTTAGGTTTGACTTCATCATAGATTTCTTGTGTTTTCTTTGATAGGGTTTTTAGACAAGTTTGTGAGTCTGCTTTGATCTTCTTGTTTGTTATTGTCAGTGACTCCCTGCGATCTGCTCTTGGGAATGAATTCATTTCTTGGTCATGTCTTGTCGTCATTTTTCCCTCTTTTGCTTTAGAAGAAAAGAAAAGAATTCATTTTCAAATTTCTCGTTTTGAAGCATAAAACAATAAAAAAAATCTTTCATTTCTTTGTTTGGTAAAGTAGTTTAGGTTAGTTGTTTCATTTACCAAGGAAAAAGAAAGTTTTCTTAAGTTCTTTACTTGAATTCTTAGGACATTAAGTAGCTCGTAGTTGAGAAAAATATTGTTTCAAGTTTTTCTTTTCAAAGATATGAGAAAAGCAGTTACGAAAAGTTTGGTGAAAGAGTTTAAATTGGCAAATATTTTGTGAAGAAGAAGTAGTTTTGTTTCCAGTTTCATCTTATGCTCTTCTTTTTTGTCTCTCAAATAACATCATTGGTTTCACTTTCGATCCTTTTGACTCAATACAACCACTAAAATTAACTCTTACTTAAAATCTATTAGACTTTGTGTTTGTAGGGTCCATTAATGCAGTCTCGGCTAGAGCCTTGATTTAGGATTGGAGAGGAAACTCTTCAAGGCTACAAAAACAAACACAAGAGTTTGTGCTAGAGAGTGATTGAAAGTCCAGTAACCATGAAATTTATCCAGGACCCCCATCTAACATAGGGGATAAACACGAGGTCATATAAGGAAAGGTAGTGGATATAACCCCTCCAAAGCCAGAACAAGCGTAGTGGGGAACGCATATAGAGGGATTATCTTGGGATTATGTTGATCGCATTTTCCATGGAGATTCATGGGTCTCGAATCCATTCAAGGTCCTCAGTCATCTTCCAGAACACTTTCTTTCGATACCCTTGATAGGTTTCGGTCTTGATACCCTGATCATTGCGGTCCACCCGACTGTCGACTGTACCTGCCTGGTGACTGTTGATGCACTGGCAACCTAGTTGCCTTTATCTTAGTGACTTACACAAGTGACTGCAGGGGTATACCATGGTACCTAGGGAAAACATTGGGCCACGCTTTGCAGAGTACACCCAGAGGGTGCTTCCGTATTCAATTTGCATTTGCACTGGTAAGTTGCTCTTGTGTTGGCTATTGCAACTGTTCTTCCAACTAGCTAGTGATCTGCTTGTCTTACTTCATAGAAACTTTTTCTAGTGTGTGATGGTTTTTAAAATGATTATAGAAAGCCCTAGTGTGTCATTGATATTCTCACACAGTGGAGAATCAGGAGCTCTGCTGGTCGCGAATTCTTTTTGGCCTGTCGTCGGTTGATCTCGAGCCATCCCCGCCACCACTAAGGTGAAAACTAGACCAACAAGGGTCTTTTGAGGCGATCGGGTTATAAGAAACTGTGCTCGACTCATGTCTGAGAGGAGAACATTTGATTCTAGAGGAACCAATCATTTATGACCTCAGAGTGGAATCTCTTGGTCCATATAATCCTACGATCACTGATCTATCAGCACCCATCATTGTACAGGTTCAACCTTATGAGCGTCAGATAGTGTCACAAGCAACGACGGAAACAAATATTGCTAGTTCTTTAGGGAATATTCATATTTTCTCTACGGTTGTCACTATAGGGGGTGTTTTGCCTCCTAACCAACCGTTGTCGATCCGGGCCACTATGGTCTCGACTACCTCTACCTTAGGAAATGGTCTGATTCTGTCTATGGTGGCGATCATTGCTCTTTTCACCCAGAGTGGGACAAGCCTTTCATTCTCATACGGGATGCCTGGCTTTGGAACAAGCACTGTACTTTCCTACTCCACTCTACAGATTTTAGGTCTCGGCGTGGGGAGCTTCAACGCCCCTCTGCAAGGATATATGGGGGGCACTTCAGCTCCCTATAACGCTTTCCCTTATGGAGGGGGTCATATACCTCCTTCGTCCCCTTCGCTTGGTGGTGCTCACCATCATTCTGTCGGGTCAAACGTAAACTACAGTTCATTTGGAGCACAGAGTCAAGGACCTCCTTCTTATAGCATGCCAGTAGGTTTGACACTGTTCTCTTTGTTTGGCACATTTGGTAACAATGATTTCTCGTCAATTGTCATCTCAGTCGGGGGCAACCCCGATTATGGACAACAAAATCCTGTACAAGGTACTATTCTTGCACAGGGGGAAAACTTAGGAATTCCTTCCTCACAAGGACCTTGGAATCCATGGCAAGGATCATTTCCTTCGTCAGTGATGCCGACCAAGGGAAACCCCTTCCATAGTCAATGGAACCCCGGGCAAGGCTCAACACCTATGCTCGTCAGTTCGACACAGGGCAATCTTTCCCAAAATCCTTGGAATGCGATGCAAGCCCAGCCCTTTACATCCTATTATGGGAGTCAGCCAATGAGATCTCAACAAGCACAGAATCCATATGCTAGTCATGGACATGGTTATTACCATAACCCTAGCCAACAACCTAAATTTTCCTGGCAACCTGGTGCCAACCAAACTCCAACCTCCCTTTTCCTTGGTTATAATCAACAACCCAAATTACCGTTTCTGGAAACTCTGCACTTGCCAGACTTGACAAGGTTATTAAATGACCCCATCTGTCATGATCCGCATTGGCCTCCTATGCTAAACAAGTTGCCTTCGAACATCCCAAAGTTCAAGGCCAAGCCTAATGAAGATCCAGGCGATCATGTGATTACCTTCCATCTATGGTGCTCATCCAACTCATTGAGAGACGACTCCATCCAGTTGTGTTTGTTTCAACGCACTCTCATTGGGAGTGCTGAAAAATGGTACATCGAGCTCGACCGCTCAAGATACTCTTCCTTCGGTGAATTGACAATGGATTTCTTAAACCATTTCCAATTACCTGTGAGATATGAAGCCGACACTGAATTGTTGTCCAACTTTGAGCAGAAAAAATCGGACCATATCTTTGATCACATTCGATAATGGAGACACCGGAAGAGTTTGATAAAAGTGCCAGTCCAACCAACATTCCTTCTTGAGTGGTTCCTTAAGTCTTTGGTACCCCAGTTTTCTAAAGACGTCGGAACGTCTGGGGTGTTTTCAAAGGAATATGCAATAATGAGAGCTCAACAGCTAGAGCTGATTTACTCTCAGTCTAGTTTACTTTATAAAGTTTTTCCAGATGCCCCACGGTCGATACTTGACAAGAGAAGATAGAGGTTTGGACCACATGCCGATGGTATTGTTGGTTCAGCACAAATGAATCCTGTTGATCAGCTATCAAATCAATTGTAGCAATTGTCAATACAACAGATAGTGTCCAACAAAACCACTAGTTCGGTTGTTCCCCCTACCCAAAAGTCAGATGTGCATAATGTGCAATCGACAAACCCGAAGGCCACCCAACAGCCTGACGGAAAGAAGAAACAACGAAAGAAGGGTAAGGGGGATAAGAAACCTATCGATAATGCTGGTGGGGGAAACACAGAAAAGAAGAAGTTGAAGTATCCATGTAACCTTTTCATGGAATACCACCCGACTCACCAGTGCCCTCGGCTTGCGGAGGCCCATAATTTATTGACATAGTAGCAGCTTATTGTGTTAACAAACCTGTTTCCACATGGGAAAAATCTAACTCAAGCCTCTTCGAGCACAGAAGGGGACAGTCAGCGACCCCCTCCATCTTTCAGTAATCCTTCGTCCATGAATGTATACATGATGAAAGGTAGCATTGATATAACAACTAGGACATGCGACTACGGAATGCCAAACACCTCTGAGAAGGGTAAAGAAGCCAAAAACCCACATCTTCCCCTCCAGATTGAGAAAACGTTAGTAGAAACAATGACACGCATCCCAAAAGAAGCGTTCAATAAAACGTCCCACATCCCAAACGCAAGGGCCGCCCAGAACTACTCTATGGTGGAGGATTTGTCACAAACCCCTTGTGCAATGTCTGCTTTGGAAGTCCTCCAAAGTTGCCCTTCCCAGAGAAAGGATTTGTTAGCTACCTTAGGATCTATTGAGACTTGTAATCCGGGAACGATCATGCTTGATACGACCAACTTAAAACCTTGTCTTCCTTACCACGTGGGGTTTCAGATATTAGTGGCTTACACCATGAAAATTTTTACTCGAAACATTTTTCGCACGGTGGTTGATGAGGGCACCTCGACATGTGTGATGTATTTGGCATGTTGGAAGGCCATTGGCCAACCTATTTTGTCTCTATCACCTACTCTTCTTACCGCTTTCAACGGTTGTTTGTTCCGACCACATGGAATCATCCCATCTTTCCCTGTGCAGTTAGGGGGGAAGATCGTGTGCATCAAGGTTGAAGTGGTCGATGCATCTCTCGACTACAATATCTTGTTAGGAAGGAGTTGGAACTATGCTATGTAAGAAGTGGTCGCGAGAGTTTTCTGGGTCTTTTTGTTTCCACATGAAGGTCGGATCCTGTCCATTGATTAGTTATCCTTCTCCCATCCTGACCTCACATCGGGGGTATCCACGGTCCTGATGATTGATAACCCGCGTCCTGACATCGTCAACATAGGGGTTGGTTTGTGCCCACCTTTGATGGGTACCTTCGATTACCTGCCTCTGACCAACAATATCCATTACATGTCGTATGTCCCTGACCAGCCTAGGGCCGAAATCTTTCAAATCTTGTTGTTTCGCATGACTTACTTTAACGATCTGTGGACTCTTACTTCCCCATCAACCATGATGGAAGGGACAGGGCACCATGGCATGGCCATGCATTTCTCCGTGACATAAGTTGTGTACTCTATAGTTTATCAAGCTTCCATCATCCCTGATCCGACTCCCACACAGAAGTTAGATCTGGTTCTCGAGCCTACTTGGGCTCAAGGTTCCCTCGCCTATACTAATTTTTTAGACTTAGTATTTCCCTCAGATGAGGCAATTATTGAGGCAATAACTAGTCCGGACAGACCCTGTGATGACCTTCATCACAGATATTACTTCCTCCCAAAGTTAAGAAGAATTGAAGTAGGTGAATTCACTCTGACTATGACTGGAGATGAGGCTTGTCCTATCAATCCTTTGGCTATGCACATTGTTTACGTTGAAGGAAATATGGAAACCATTGCTCAAACAGTACCTATTGATATCTCCAGAATCCCTGGAGTCATGGAGAATATCTTCGTCAGAGAGGAATGCTCCCCTGAAGAGATTTGAATCTACACAGATTTATTTAAATAATTCTGTGATGTGTTTGCTTGGTCTTATGAGGAAATTCTAGGCATAGATCCAAGAATCATCGAACATGAAATCATGACATATCTTGATGCTAAGCTGGTCTGGCAGAAGCTTCGTCTAGTCAATCCTAGGAAAGCAACAGCTATTAAGGATGAAGTAGAGAAACTACTACAAGTTGGTTTCATCTACCCCCTCCAATTGACTCAATGGGTGTCAAATCCCATTCCATTCAACAAAAAATAGGGTACGATTCGCATATGTATAGACTTTCATGATTTGAAAAAGGCTTGTCCAAAGGATAATTTCCCCACACCATTTATTGACCAGATAGTCGATGAATGTGCAGGTTGCGAAACCTTTTCTTTCATGGATGTTTTTTTGGGATACAATCAGATATAGATCAAGCTTGAATACCAACACAAAACCACTTTCATTTGTCCATGGGGTACATTCTCTTATCGAAAGATGCCTTTTCGTCTAAAAAATGTTGGAGCTATGTTTCAGTGGGCCATGTCTTTTGCTTTCCACAATCTCAAACACATAGTCGAGGCTTATCTCGATGATTTAGCGTCACGATCTCACAAGAGACTTGATCATCGCACACACCTCCGAATTATCTTTGCACGATGTCGCTACTACTGGATCCACTTGAATCCAAACAAATTCATCTTTTGCGTAACATTGAGTCATCTTTTAGGTTTCATATTTTAAACAATAGGGATCATAGTCGATCCTCTAAAGGTTGAGGCGATAGTTCAGTCTCCTCCCCCATGCACAGTCCCTCAGCTTCATAGACTACAGGTAAAAGTGAACTTTTTACAGTGTTTCATCGTGAACTATGCCGAGATCACAAAGTGTTTTATGCGTTTACTAAAGAAGGACGTTTCTTTTCATTGGGACAAAGCCACTCAGCACTCTTTCAAAGCATTGAAATGCGCCCTCACTTCTACCCCTCTACTGCGGCCACCCAATTATAATAAATATTTATTATTGTACTTGGCCACTGCGGAGTCGACCATCGGTATGGTATTGGTTCAGGAGGATGGTTTTCTCTCATAATATGTGATTTATTACCTGAGCCGAGGCCTGGTTGGACCGGAACTCAATTATTCCCACATTGAAAAACTTGTGTTATCAGCAGTTCATGTTGTACAACGGTTTCATCATTACATCTTGTTCTGCAAGACCACCGTCATTGTCGTTTTGAATCTGTTTCAATACGTGTTGACACGACGTGTGATCGACGGAAAGATCAATAGATGGATAGTCATTCTCTAGTAATTTGACTTGGATTTTGTTTCGACGGAGTCCAAAAATTCGTTGGTCTTTGTGAGTCTCATCTCATAACTTCTGGTCGAATCAGGAGATGTTATACCTGAGGAGTCGGCTATCAAAGGAGACATGTTTTTTATCGCGTCTTCTGACCCCTGGTATGGAGATATACTAGTCTATCTCTAGAATTTGAAGTGCCCTACCTCTGCTTTTCATGATGAGCGTCATCGTATACGCCATCAGGAAAAAATTTATCTCATACTCGAGGACACTCTGTGTCATCGAGGTGTAGATTTCATCCTTCATCGATGTCTCACTCATGACGAAGTGAAAATCATTCTTAATGATTTCCACACTGGAGCATGTGGCAATCATTTGTCTAGGTTGGCAACAACCCAAAATATTCTACGAGGTAGTTACTTTTGGCCGACATTAATCAAAGATTGTGTTGAATCGGTCAAGAAGTGCCACCCATGTCAGATCTTCTCTTGGAAGATGAGGGAACAACCCTCTCCCATGTTTCCCATCATCACATTTGGTCCCTTCACCAAGTGGGGGATTTATTACGCTACATGTAACCCTCCTTCCACAAGGGGGCACTATTATATTATCTTAGCAGTAGACTATTTCACGAAGTGGGTCGAAGTTATGCCAATTTTTAAAGATGATGGTGAGATCGCATCTCTCTTTTTGTTTAACCAGATAATAGCAAGATTCAACGTCCCAAGAGAGATTGTCACTGATCATGGTAGTCACTTTCAGAACAATATGATGTGTGAGTTAACATCAAAGCTTGGGTTGAGACAATAAAATTCGTCACCCTACTACCCACAAGAGAATGGTCATGTAGAAGCTATGAATAAATCCATTAAGACTATTTTATAGTGAACAATCAATTCGGCCAGGTCAAATTGGAATTTGATGTTGTACTCGACACTATGGGCCTATCGAATGTATGTTAATATTGCAACTGGTTTCTCACCTTTTCAACTCATTTACGAGGTGGAAGAAGTCTTTCCTATAGAGTTTTAGATCCCCTCTCTAAATTTGGCAGTACAGTTATTGCCATACACTTCACTGCTTGAAGAGCATTTATTATATCTTGAGCAGCTCGATGAGCAGGGTCGGGATGCAGCCTTGACTAACAAGGCTCACAAAAAAAAAGTCAAGTGTTAATATGATCGGTCTGTCCATCCTCATATTTTCTCTGAAGGTGACCTTGTCCTATTCTATGACCAAGATAAGGACCCCCTGGGGGCAGGCAAGTTCAAACCCATCTGGTTCGGACCTTTTATCATGAAGGAGGTTCTAAAGAAGGGCACTTATCATCTGGTGGAATTTGAGGGAAATGCTTTGGTAGAGCCTAGAAATGGGCTCTACCTCAAGAAGTATTACTCGTAGGTGGGTCGCCTTGGATGACTTCTTGTAACATATGTATAGTCTTATTCATTTTCTTTTTAGTTTTTGTATTTTTGGTTTTATGGATGTGTCTTTTTTGATGTCATCTTTTTCACTATGGAATATGTCAAGTTAATAAGAGGTGTTCATTGGGTTTTTGGATGGTATTAGCCAACACACTCGGAGGCTTGCTTCCACAACTTGGGTGATTTTCACACCTCAAGGCCAGTTGCTATCTTCAAGAGGTATTTGTTTAGGTGACACCATAAACAATTTCGCCAAATACAGTGCAGTCTTAGAGTTTCTTCATGACGCTTTGTCGCATGGTATCTCTCACCTCCAGGTCTACTTAGACGCTCAGTTGGTTGTGTCTTAGTTAAATGGGGTTTACTGTGTTTACGATCCTACACTACACCGACGGTTCCTTAGGGTACGCCTCTCAGAATGAAGCTTTGATTACATTACATCTATCCATGTTCCTAGGAGATTGAATCAAATCACAGATACTCTAGATAATCATGTATTAGATTGGCATATTGCACACATGTAAGAAAAATTACACACACACACATGTAAATACATTTGTAAAATAGATGTAATCCATAAGACGTAAAAAGATGTAAAATATCCATATATAAATAAAAAAATATCAAAGTACACGGGTGGGCACAAATGCCTCAAAAATATGTCTAGTAAGAGTCACGGGGCTTATGCCCTCAAAAATATAAAAAAAGTTCTCTCAACACGTAAGTAGTCTAGCCTAGCTAAGGGCAAGGCCTATTGGCCCTACCATAGTGAACAACAGTGTTTTCCAAACGCCGGAAGAGCCGGACCCGGGTCCGTGGTACCCCAACTACATGAGGTTGCATCGATGGTGAGAGATCCTTAATCTCTGCCATAGGGACTATATGAGTGAGTGCGGTAAGGTTTCGCTCTACCCGTCTCAATACTCTCTCAGCCTCTCTAGCTAGAGGCCCCCTTTCTATTGCTGGTGGTTCGGTGGCTCCAGTTGGTCCTACCTCTGGTCAAGGATGTCGCCTAGTCCACGAGAAGTATGTTGGACACACTGGTCCCACATCTATACATAACTGATATGTAAGTGTCACATACTCTGGTATACAAAAAAAATGACATATATAAAAAGACATAAAAATTAAATAACTTTGAAAAAAAAACTTACCCATCTCTCCTCGCTTCGCTCCGAGAGGTACAGACATGTCAAGATCTCTAGAAAAATTGATCCCGACATAGGGGTAGTCCTCTATCGTCTGAATTCGTCATGACTACCAGTAAAAAACTTGTCATCAAAGGCCTTGATGGTCCTCCCTCCCCATGTCGCGGAAACAACGCTGCTCATATGCATAGAACTGGGAGAGAGGCCTTGTGCCTTAGTATAGTCTCTCGAGGACTAAGACTGGGTACCCCCTCAAAGAAAAAGGAACAAAAAATGGTCCCAAAATCGAAGTTTCAGTGCTCCCATATCCGACACTCTGTTAGTTGTCTCTTCATGTAGTCCAACATGGTGGTATTCCAGTCGAAAATCCATGCATTTAAGCATTGTACTGCACAATGCATGTGCGCCTGGGAAGCCTGATGCAAAGCCGCGGATCCAATGATCTGCCCAATGAGTATAACTATCACTTTTAGTGATAGGTTGTTGATCTTATGAATAGGCACCTGAGAACCTGCTTTCTCAATATTAGCCTCACAATAGAGTCCAATCAACTCCTCGATGTTGTGAGGCCCAGGGGGGGAAGTACGTAAGTTGACTGGGTCCCCTCTCCTTGAAAGACCAGTCAGGAAGTAAATATATTCAATCTTTGGAGTCAACGACTGCCCCTCGAGCATGAATGCCTCTACGCCAGGATGTCAGTAATATACCAATGCATTTAGCAACCTGGTTTGTGCCCTCATAAATGGACACTGGAAGAACTTTAACAACCCACATTGTGACAAAACAACAATAGAAGCAAGTTCCTCAGAGACCAAAAAATCAATGTCCTCATGCTCCCTCTCTCTCCAATGAACATGCATCCTACAAAATGACAAGTGGATGGAGAGTTAACTCTTGTTTTTTTATTTTTTCACTTGTTTGAGGGTGTACGTGTGTTGTCTTGAGGACAATTGCATGTGCACACAGGCAAATTATCTTATGCCTGCTTGTACACATGGGTTTTGCTTGGACATCTTGTGTACACACAGGGCTAACCTCTTTAAAGGTCAGTGCCCCACCAAAACACAAAAAGAAATGGGAAAAAGGAAGAAGGAAA
>JZKD02S1988746.1:2092478-2113639 GCA_000966675.3 Picea glauca
ATTGAATTTGATGAGCCAAAGACCCTAGAAGGCACCATTCGAAAGGCAACCTATTGTCATGAACAATTTGGGCATCAAGCAGAACCTCGTGAAGGATGGAAACCGAAGAATAGTTCAAGATTTCAGAAAAAGGGGATCAAATCCCCAGGATTTAAGAACTACAAGAGGAACCCAAGAATGAACTTTCCATCCCGGAGTGTACACCAGCAGAACTTTCCCTCATCAGGTGGAAATAAAACTTCTGGACGTATACCAGTGAAGGTGGATAACACCAAGAGAGAACCTCTGAAATGTTGGGGTTGTGGAGAGGAACACCTCCTGAGAGACTGTCCACACCGACAACAGAATAGTCGAAGGATTTATAACATCCAGGAAACTACTACCGTCAATGATGTGGCCAGGAGTGTGCCACAAATTTATGCAGCCTTGGATAATAACCAAGCTGACCATCAAGCTTCAGTAGTGGAAATAGAAGGTATGATTTTCAACCATCTAGTGTCTGTTTTGATTTACCCTGGTTCAAATTTGAGTTATATAGCCCCTAAAGTTGTTGATAAGTGTAAACTACAGCAACAAAAACATACCAAGCCATGGTTGGTACAGTTAGCCACTGGCACCAAAAGGAAGATAACAGAGGTTATACCAGCCTGCCAATTAATGTTGGGTGAATTCCCCACCCAAGAAACCCTTAACATATTACCCCTGGGATCATATGATTGTTGATCGATATGGACTGGCTAGCTACCCATAAAGCCAGACTGGACTGTTACCATAAAACCTTAGAGTGTTTAAGTAAAGAAGGGAGAAGAATAACCCTTCAAGGGATCCGAAAACCCGTCTCGGTGAGACAAATATCATCCCTGCAAATGAGAAAGTATTGCCAAAAGGGATGTCCCCTATATGCAATACAGGTGTTGAAAACAATCGAAGGTGATAAACCAAGCCCTGATGATCACCCTATCCTAAGAGAATACAAAGATGTGTTTCTGGAAGAGGTACCGGGTCTACCTCCAAGGAGGGACATATACTTCTCGATAGAACTTGCACCAAGAGCGGTGTCGGTGTCTAGGACACCCTACCAGATGAGCACACCCAAGTTAGTTGAACAAAAATTGCAATTAAAAGAAATGATGGATAAAGGCTATAATCAACCCAGTGTGTCTCCATGGGGAGCACCAGTCATGTTTATGAAAAAGAAGGACGACACCCTTAGACTGTGTATATATTATAGACAACTCAATAAGGTAACCATAAAGAACAAGAATCCTTTGCCCAGGATCGATGATCTATTCGATCAATTGGGAGGCACGTCTATTTTCTCAAAGATCAACTTGAGGTCAGGATACCATCAAGTCCGAATAAAGGATGAAGACATCCATAAAACTGCCTTCCGGACACGGTATGGTCACTATGAGTTTGTGGTAGTTCCATTTGGGTTAACCAATGCCCCTGCCACTTTTATGTGCTTGATGAACAATGTACTTAGTAAATTTCTAGATAAATTTGTGCTAGTTTTTATTGATGACATATTAATCTACTCGAAGAATAGAGAAGAGCATGAAGAGAATCTTAGACTTGTGTTGCAAGTGCTAAGAGAACATCATCTCTATGCCAAATTCAGCATATGTGAATTCTTCCAGAAGGAAATACATTACTTAGGCCATGTTCTCTCTGAAGAAGGAGTAGCGGTAGACCCTGACAAAATCAGGTCTATCATGGAATGGCCTACCCCGAGGGATGTTTCGGAAAACATATCCTTTATGGGATTAGCAGGATACTATAGGAGATTTATAAAAGGATTCTCCAAGATTGGTTGTCCAATAACTGCCCTCCGGAAGAAGGGGACAAAATTCCTGTGGACACGGAAATGTGAATAAAGATTTCAAACCCTGAAACATCTACTGACCCATGCACCCTTACTAAAGATCATAGATCCAGAAGATGACTTCCTCGTGTGCACAGATGCCTATAAGGAAGGGCTCAGAGGAGTCCTTATGCAGGAAGGAGGTGTGATCTGCTATGAATCCTGAAAATTGAATGAGCATGAAGTCAACTATGTGACCCATGATCTAGAATTGGCTACCATAGTGCATGCCTTGAAAATGTGGAGGCATTACCTCCTGGGAAGAAAATTTGTACTTATGACAGATCACTATGGATTGTGATACATGTTTGATCAACCAAAGCTCAATGCTAGACAAGCTAGGTGGATGTCCCTCCTTAGCGAGTTTGATTTCGAAATCAAACACATTAAAGGAAAGGAAAATAGGGTGGTCGATGCCCTTAGTAGAAGTATGAAAACAATTCACCTGGCAACGGTGAGCATCTGTGAGACAGAAGTCAAGGAAAGAATCATAAATGCACAAGAAACAGATCCCTTCATCCAGACCGTGGCAATGTACCTAAAGAAAGAACCCACCGGAGTAAAATATGAAGGATACCAGATGATCAAAGGAGGTCTACTCACTTATAGAAATAGACTATATATTCCAAATTGTGATGACTTGAAGAGGTTCATACTAGATGAACTACATAAAAGACCCTATTCCGGTCATCCAGGATACCAGAAAATGATCACTGCCACTAGGAGACAATTTTATTGGCCTGGAATGAAGAAAGACATAGCCGAGTACTTAGCCAAATCCATAGAGTGCCAGCAGGTTAAATAAGAAAATCGACACCCAACAGGATTATTGCAACCTCTACCAATCCCAGAATGCAAATGGGAAACCATCTCCATGGATTTCATCATTGGATTACCAACCTCAACCAAACAGAATGATGCCATTATGGTAGTGGTGGATAAATTGAGAAAGTCTGCTCATTTCATCCTTATCAAATCAACATGAAAAGCAATCGATATCGCCCAGGTGTTCATGAAGGAGATATTCAGACTACATGGTATGCCGAAAGAGATCGTGTCTGACAGAGACACGAAATTTACCTCTAACTTTTGGAAATCATTGATGGCTGTATTAGAGACCAAATTGTTGTTTAGCACCGCCTATCACCCTCAAACCGAAAGACAGACAGAAAGAGTGAACCAAGTACTTGAATACATGCTAAGAATGCATGTAATGCATCAACCAAAGAAGTGGGAAGACTACCTGCCACTGGTAGAATTCGCCTATAACAATGGCTACCAAGCATCCTTAAAGATGAGTCCCTTCGAAGTCCTCTATGGTAGATCGTGTAATACTCCAGTCAACTGGAGTAATCCCGTAAACAGGATTTCTTTTGGACCCGACATGTTGAAAGAAATGGAACAACAGGTGACTCAGATAAAACAAAACCTGAAGGTCACTCAAAACTAACAGAAGAGTTATGCCGACCAAAAGAGAACTCCAAGAGAGTTCAAAGTGGGAGATCATGTATATCTCAGAGTTAGGCCCAGGAAGAGTTCCCTAAAAATGGGAGCTTGTGCCAAGTTGGCACCTAGGTATTGTGGACCCTTTGAGGTTCTAGATAGAGTGGGACCTGTAGCCTATAGGCTAGCACTTCCTCCCACAGTAAAAGCACATAATGTTTTCCATGTTTCATTATTGAAGAAATATGTACATGATGCTAGCCATATAATTGACTGGTCTGTGATCCAGGTGGAACCGGAGGGAGAATTTCTACCAGAACCCCAATGCATACTGGATAGAAAGGAAACCCCACTCCGGAACTGAACCATTGCACAGGTCAAGGTGTAGTGGAAACATTTTGGCCCAGATGAGGCTACATGGGAAATGGAGGATGCCATGAAACAGGCATATCCGATTTTGTTTACTTCTGTACATACATTTCATGTTAATAGATAAGAACATCGAGGATGATGTTCCTTTAAGGGGGAGGGAATTGTAACACCCTATTTCCCCTCGTTTGTAAAAATAACTGGACTGGCCAAGAACTGTGGCAAACTCATAAATGTGAATGTCTGATGTGACTGGACCTTGTGGAAAATGTCGATGAATGTGAATAATATTATGAATATATATATATATATATATATATATATATATATATATATATATATATATATATATATATATATATATATATTGCAGGACTACTGAGAGGGGATAGGCTGAAAAAGAGACCACAATGGCTAGAGAAAGTCAGTGGAAGGAACCTAGAATGGTGGCGTTAACTTCCACCGAGAACAATACCATATTTGGACTTCACTGGCCCGAAGAACCAAGAGCGGCTCGCTGGCCCCCAATTAAATGTCTCGCAAGATGGTAGGTAGATGGCTCCTTAGGAATTAATGAGGGATGGGGGGGTGAACCGCCCATTCGTAGAGCCGTTAGGCCTGACCAGTGCGAGGGAAATCACGCCACACACAACCTCGCAAGAGGATAAGGCGTGAAGGAGAAGCGATTGGGGGAAGACGCGAGGGGAGGAAGAAAACTCTGGAGATATGCAGAGTGATTGATAGCAGAGAAGGGAGAGAGTAACCCTCGTTCTCAGTCACTGGAAAACTGAGACAAAGTCTCACAGCATCGTGGTCTCAACTTGGGGGTGGCTAGTTGTAAATTATATCGGAATAGCTGAGCCTATGATTGGGTGGAAACAAGCACCCCTCTCAGCAGTTGCACTCACTTCTGGTGTTATTTCTGATAAGTGTTTTACATATTGCATCTTGAAATTCATATGCTCACATATATGCTCATAAACTATGAAATTGTGAATGATTACGGTATAAGACTGTGCAGTGTTTTGATAAGAAAGGGTAGATGTATGCTTGTAACAAAAAAACCACGCATGGCTTATGTTGATAGATAAATTTAATTATGCGAAAGTTGAACCAAGTTAAACTTCCAGTCCATTCTTAGGAAGTTGTTTCCCCTTATCTGTCTCCAGGAATGCCCCAGAATAGATCTCTCCACAGAGATACCCTTCTTGGAAAAGTTTACCAAGAACCTGAAAAAAGGACTTGAATGCACAAGTCTTAGCAACCCTGTACGAGGAAGAATGATCCTCTTGAAATCCCGAAGTAGCAGCGTAGGGATAAGTATCGATCAATGGACGAGATCCTATCGAAAGATATACGGTCATTCACGACCATTAGATTGGCGGAAGAAACAAGGGAATTACATGCCTTACCCCTTTTCTTTTATCTTCATGAGTAGCGAGGAAAACGGGACCGTAGATCCCCAAGGACTGTGTGAGTATCTAGACCGTTAGTTTTTCCACGTCGAGAGAGTAGGGGGAGAGTGCACGACATGGGATAGATCTGAGATGTCATATCTTAGCTAGAAAACCCGACAGTCGTTGGATCTGTTAGGAGATGCATGAGGGTTAAGCCCTCGTGAACAAGGGCGAAAGTCCCGAGAGAGGAGTTGGTATTGAGGATTCGGAGTTCAGGATTTCGAGAGTCCTGATGACAAGAGATCGGGACACTCCATGGTGAAAATCCTGATATAGATCTAGACCGTCCATCCTTGAAGGACACATGGCGGAGATCGAGAGTCCATCGGTATTTCGGATACCAGGGATTCGAGTTGACAAAGGATTTGTGTCACTGGGGGTCGCAAAACGTGAAATTGCGAAACAACGGGGACCGTCCATCTGAGGGAGGATACGTGGAAGTAATCCAGGATCTTGGGAGAATCCTAAAAGAAAGATCCCATCGGGATTTTTCAAATTGGGAGTTCGGGAGTCCCGTTGACAAGAGGTCGGACTCTCGTGATTGATAAGTCCCAAAAACTTCGATTGGTGAACTCCCAAAATGTTAGCATATGTTTAAGTCTCGATTAACGGACGAGGTCCTCTCAGAGGATCCAAGGTCCGTAACAACCGTTGGATGTGGGGAAGGAATGTGGATGATAGTTCCTCGACCCCTCTCCGTCTTTGCAAGCAATGCACGAACATGATCCCTTCGGAGGATCCAACGTTTGTAATGACCGTTAGATTTGAGGAAGAGATGCAGGCATTAATGCCACGACCCTTTTTTCCTTGCAAGAGATGAAGGAATCAAGACCGTAGACCCCATGGTCCATGGAAGTACCTGTACCATCCATCTATAGAGTATACGTGATTGTTGTTAAGTGCTTCGGCGTTTCGGCACCCAGGAAACCAAAGGGCAAGAACCCTTGTCTTTGCGAGTCACGAAATCCCGATCATCGAAACCCCGGAATGGCCTGAGGTGTGAATGAGATTAAGGAAAGCTGGGATTTGATCGTGACCATTGATCATCCCAACAAGCTCACGACCGTTGATCTTGGCTAAAGTTCGTCGCCATCCATTGAAAGGACACATGGTTGTCGGTCGATGTTTCATCATTTCGGCATCTAGGAAACAAAAGGGAAAGAAACCTTGCCTTCGCAAATCACGAAATCCCGATACCTGAAATCCCGACGTGCTTGGTAATAGAAAAGAGAAGTCCCGGAGGAATCTAGACCGTCCATCAAAGGAGACACGTGGTGAGCAGTCAAAGTTCAGGGAAAAGTCCCGAAATCCCGTGGACCTCTTACACACCCCTAAGAGTCGTGTTGGATCCACACCCCTAAGAGTCGTCGATCTCTTACACAAATTCCCATAATGGAATTAGGGGATTTGAATGATGAAGATTCTTGGAGTCGTTGGATTTCGAACTCCCAAGTACCGAAACCCCAAAAGGATCCATACCATCGGATCAGGGGAGGATTATAGCCATTGATCTCCCTTTGGAGGGAAACTTGGGAGGCTTTGTGGTTTTCGAGGATTCGAATGGGAAAGGATGAAGTCATGCATCGTGATTTCCCGAATCGTGAAAGGCCAGTAAAGGATTTTCTGGTTTAATCACGTGGTCACGGAACGTGGTCACGAGAACAAGACCCAAACAAGAAACTTGTTCTCGCCATCCCTTTCGGGGTTCGACGCATCATTGTGTCGGGGTTTACAGAGTCGAAAGACTCGATGCTCTGTTAGCGCTGAGTCACGAAGAGCGAATGGACGCCATATCTGTTCAACCTGTGGTCGTGACCCACGATCCTATGGGAACAGACGAGGGAAGAGTTAGCTTACGCTAGACCTCCATAGATGTTTTGGGGGTCTAATCATTGAGAAATCGACAAAAAATTCGATTTTCATAGGGGGTATGCCACACTGCTATCAGGTGTCATTGGCTTCTTGAATATGGATACCATACATGTATATCTTTTTATTTTGATATGTAGATATGCTCACGACTACACTTTATATAGTTATATGACATTGATTTGTAGTGTATTTGATTGGAAACCATGATTTTATTTCATCCTGAGCATGGGTATGCCCACCTCGGTGAGACAAATGGTTATTTTTGCAGATGGCACCTCCTAAACTCCGATCCATGGGTTCACTTGCTTCATACATTGGTGAATATTTGCAATGTATTTCGTCCATCAGATTCTCTTCTGACCTCACACATTAGGGGGCATCTGTTATAACCCTAAATTGCACCAAACATTCATACCTGGCATCAGGCCATCCAACTTGCTATCTTTTCTAAGCCATCACTAAACAAGATCTTCTAAAAGTCATAGTTTTGAAGGTGTATGCTCCCTGCACCACTACTACTCATGTACACACGCCTGCTAACCCACTACAGCCCGCGTACACTAACAAAATATCGCAAAAAATCAAAATTGCATAGGTGTAATATACCAGATATAAAAAGTATGCAGAACAGAAATAAAATGATAGAAATGGCAAAATAATAGTAATATAACCAGCATAATCTCCACAATAACACGGAAATGATATAAGAACAAAAACAGAAATAACACTTTGATTTAGAAAGCAATGTTCACGGGCCTCTTTGAGGGGGCAACCTCCAGTCGAGAAACGCTCTATTACAATAATCTCCAAGCTAGGTTTTTCATACCCTCGACCCTTATTTATACTAAATATGTCTATCAAGAGAAGCATCTAGAGGAATTTCCTTCTAGAAGGGGAAGCTTCTATTAGCTCTTCTTACATCCACCTTATTCTGTTTTATTGAAAGGCCTTATTAATATTGACCTTTATTACATCCGAATATATTTCTCTACCTATGTGCAGGTTAGGACCCTAACATGTCCGACCCCTTAAAAACAGCCTTGTCCTCAACGCTTGAGATGTGGAAACTGCTGCAGAATGGTAGCAGGTTCCCAAGTGGCATCTGCTGGAATTGTATCTTTCCACTAGACTAGCACTTCCTTGATGGTTCTTTGACGTAGGTGATGCTCACGCTGGTCCAAAACTGCTTCTGGTTGTAGCCAAATCGATCCTTCTTTAGCTAACTCAGGAAGGTTGGTTTGAATTTGGCACCTAGTTCCAATCACCTTCTTTAAGCATGAAACATGAAATACAGGATGTAGCTTCGAATGACTGGGCAAAGCTAAATGATAGGCGACTTGTCCCACACGTTTGAGAACTATATAAGGACCATAAAATTTGGGCGCTAGCTTCTGACAATGCTCTCCCTTGAGGGAAGTTTTCTTGTATGGTTGCAGTCACAGAAACACCTGATCCCCTTCTGCAAATTGATGTTCAGAGTGACCTTAATCTGCTTGTTGCTTCATGCGATTTTGTTCCATGACCAAGTTCTCTTTGAGGGTACAGAGAATATCCTCTTGAACTGCAAGTGTTTGGTCAATCGCCTGGACCTTTGAGGTACCCAATAAGTATGAGAGAACTGAAGGTGGCTTCTGTCCATATATCGCTTCAAAAGGAGTCATGCATGTAGCTATATGGTAGGAAGTGTTGTACCACCATTCAACTAGGGGTAACTAGTGATCCCACTGATTTTTCTTTTCAGAGGAAAAACACCTCAAATATGTTTCCAAACACTTGTTGACAACTTCCATTTGACCATCAGTCTGGGGATGATAAGTTGTGCTGAGATGCAATTGGGTGCCCTGTAGCTTGAACAATTCTTGCCAAAAATTTCTTGTGAAATTTGGGTCGCGATCAAAAACAATAGAGTGCAGCATGGCATGAATCTTGAAGACCTAGTCCATGAAACTTTGAGACACCGTGGATGTAGTAAATGGGTGTTGAAGAACAAAGAAATGAGCATACTTGGAAAGGCGATCCACAACCACCATTATGACTGATTTATTTCTCAATTTGGGTAAGCCAGTAATAAATTCCATAGAGATATCCTTCCAAATAACAGGTGGAATCGAAAGCGGTTGTAGTGTGCCCGGATATTTGACGGTTTCTCCCTTGTTGTGTTGAAACACATCACATTCAATGACAAAATTATCGATTTCCTATTTCATACCATCCCAAAAAAAAGAACATTTGACCCTATCATAGGTTTTGGTGAACTCGGAGTGCCCATCTGTGAGTGTAGCATGAAGCTCAGAAATTACCGTGGATTTAAGCTTTGATTGTTTACTTAAATACAAACGACCTTTGTATCAAAGCTCATCCTGGAGCCAAGAGTACCTTGGGGGAGCTGGAGAACTGGTCTGCAATTGTTGGATCAGATGTGAAATTTTGGGATCTTGTAGCCATTCCTAGCGAACAACTTGGATCCAATCGGGTACAATGAAGGAAAGAGAAAAAAGGGATCCTTCTTCTTCATATTTTCGGGACAGTGCTTCCACCACCACATTGTCTTTTCCTTTCTTGTAAATGATCTCATAATTATATCCAAATAGATTAGTCACCCATTTTTGTTGCTCCGGGGAGGAAATGCGTTGTTCCATAAAGTACTTGAGGCTTTGATGGTATGTCTTAATTTGGAAATGTTGCCCCAAGAGATAAGGGCACCACATATCAACTACATGCAAAATAGCCAACGTTTCCTTTTCATAGATGGTTTTTCCCAGATTCCTTTCAGATAGTTTCTTGTTGGTGAAGGCCAAAGTTCGACCCTCTTGCATAAGGACAACATCGATTCCTTTCCCTAAGGCATCACATTCCAACACAAAGGTATTTGTGAAATCAAGAAGGGATAGAACCGAAGTGGTGCACATGGCCATCTTCAAGGTCTGAAAAGCTTGAGAAGTGGCTGGATTCTAGGTGAAAGAGTTCTTTTTTAGGAGAGCAGTGAGAGGTGTTGCAATCTTTCCATAATTCTTAACAAACTTGCGATAATACTCTGTTAAGCCCAGAAATCCACGCAAGATTTTGAGAGTCTTTGGGTGCGGCCAGACTTCCATAGCTTCAATCTTTTTTGGATCCACCCTGACGTCATCCTTGCCAGCTAGATGACCCAAGAATTCTACTTCTGAGGCACCAAAATCACATTTAGACTGTTTTAGGAAAAGTTGGTCCTGAGAGATTAGATGGAGAAATCAATCCACATGAGTAAGATGGTATGTCCAGGTTTTGCTATAGATGAGGATATCATCAAAGAAAACTAAGACAAAATGATGGAAGACATGAATCATGAGGCTTTGGAAGGTGGAGGGGGCATTACACAAGCCAACGGGCATGACCAAAAACTCATAGTGGCCCTCATGAGTATGAAAGGTTGTCTTGGGAATGTATGCCTCTTTCATATGTATCTAGTGATAGCCCAAGTGAAGATCAAGTTTAGTAAATAATTGGGCACCACTCAATTCATCTAGGAGGTCATTAATGACAAGAATGGGAAATTTTTCCTTAATGGTCAGTTTGTTGAGGGCACGGAAGTCAGGACACAATCTCCAAGAACCTTCTTTCTTTAGGACCATGACTACAGGAGAAGAGTAAGGGCTCGTACTAGAATGGATAATTCCTACATTAAGGAGTTCCTGGACCATTTTCTCAATTTCATTTTTTTGTGAAAAGGGGTGGCGATAAGGATGGATATTGGGAGGAAGGCTTCCAGGTACAAGGGGAATGGAATGATAATTAACACCGCGGGAAGGAGGGAGTCCTTGGGGAGTGGAAAATACCATTTGATGTTTAGAAAGGAGGGATTTGAGGTCTTGCGGCACCGGGGGTGTCTCTATTACTTGTATGGCGTGGAGTTGGGAAACGACACCAGAATGACCTTTTTTGAGCATCTTTTCCACGCAATGGGAACTAATGACCTCAGGTGAACCAATAGTGATGCCTTGGAATTTATATTGGTGGCCTTCCTGGTCGAATTGCATGGTTAATTCCTTCAAATCCATGAGAATGGGACCCAAAGTCCTTAGCCAGTCTACAGCCAACACAATGTCACAACCACCCATGTCGATAGAAAACATATGGGATTTTAGGTGGTAGTCACCGATTTGGAGACGGACATTTTCACAGCACCCTCCACATTTCATGGAACCACCATTGGCAATCATGATTTGGAAATTGTTGACGGCATGGATGTAGCAATGAGTTTCTTGGGCAATGCGGCGATGAATAAAATTATGGGTGCTTCCACTATCAACCAGAATGATGACCTTCCGATGCTTGATGTAACCAATTAACTTGAGGATTTGGGGAGTGGAGAATCCAGTGAGAGAATTGAGGGAAATGATCGGTTCTATTTCGAGAGGGGTTATGTCAGTGATTTTAGGTGACTCAGACACAAGGGGAGTTTCAACATCCTCTTCTGAAATATCCTCAGAGATGGCCATAAAAAGCTTTTGTTCCTTACACTTGTGGCCCGGGAAATATTTTTCATCACAATTATAACAAAGGCCTTTGATTTGGCGTTCACCCATTTCAACCCTGGTCAATTTTTTGATCTTTAATGGGGCAGAGGGAGTAGTGGGATTTACGGGTTTAGGGCAAGGGATAAAGGAGGGTTTTCGGTTTTGAGAGGATACAACCTATTGTGCTTCTTTAGCTCTTTTTATAGCCTCCACCCAACTCAAAGTTCAAGCCATGAGGACATGGGTCCAAATCTCATCCTTGAGGCCACTGATAAAATGCTCTTGAAATAAAGCATCAGTCATGCCCTCTGTTCGAAAAGCTAGGTGCTCAAAGGCAGCTATGAAGTCTTCTACTGTTCCTGATTGTTTCAACTTTTTCAAACGGCCCAAATGGTTGGTGTCAGTGTCAAAGAGATCATAAAGCTCAGTCACAAATTGGGTCCAAGCAATATACCCTTGATGGGAAGTTTTTCTCCATTGCCACCATTGCCAACGTTCTTGATCTAGATGGAGAACACCATACCGTAGTTTGGCCAAGTCATTTGTAATGCCATATAAAGAGAAATAATGTTCCATTTGGGTTACCCAACTAGTGGGGTCCGAGCCATCAAATTTGGTCACATCCACCTGTGGAAGGCGTAGGCCATGTTGAAAGTGATGGTGTTGAAAGGTATGGGAATGGGAGGAATGTTCACCTTCAAACTTTGGAGGTGCGTCAGAGAAAGGGTCATCTGTAGGGATCTTCAATTTGGTGCAGAGTGATGCAAAGACAGATTCAATATGGGTGGTCATTTCTTGTTTGACTTCCTCCATTGAGGACTACATGGTTGTATTTATGGTTGTATTGATGGTTGTATAAATGGAGGCAACATTGGCACTGAGTTGTTTCACTTCTTTTTGGGTCTCGAGGAGACCATATTGCAAGGTGTTGAAGTGAGCTTCCAGGTCTTGGCTACGGGTATGGGCCATCAGGATGGGTGAACTGAAAAGGGGCGGGTGGGGTCAAATTTTTTTCCAAAAAATGATATGGATGAATGTGATAAGGGAAAAGAGATGAATCCAATGGAATAGGTCTCAAATAATGGTGAAACAAATTCCAGACTTTTTTTTAATTTTTTTATTTTACACCTACGGAGTTATACTCTGGTATGAAGAATACTGCAGCGATGAAATCCCCAAATGCTTAACTAGTAAGAAAAGTGTAGTGATTTGGAAACCCGAACACAGTTGCACGACAACAGATCTTGTCTGTTTTAATTTGTTTATGTTTATGTCCCCCAAGGGTTAGGTATTCAAGGGTTCTACAGACAAGGGTTTTCCCTGTGCTATAGCTCTGTGATATACATGCGGGTTCCAAAAAATACTGGTTTTTGGGTTGTTACTTAGTCATTTGACTGCCCATAACCAGTTATGCCAACCTTTACTATCTCTTCTGGCCTATAAAAGAAGGGTTTGGGGTCCCATGTTAAGAGGAAGCAAGAGAGCATAGAAACTCTGCCCATTTATGTATTCCCCCTTTGCTCCAATATTTGGCAACCACATTGTGATTTTGAGCCAGAATTCCCTTTTTCTCCATTGCAAGCCCTTGCCATTCCCCTAGAGAGAACTGAAGAGGAGAAGGAGACATGGAAGCATTTGGTTCATTGTGAAGAGGAGCCTAGGACCAAGTTCGAGGAGCAGTGTCGGTCTCATATTGTAAGTGACTTTTGTGAGATTAATATAAAGAAGTACTTTTTTTGTCCCCCCAAATGACGTCTTAAACTTATATGATTTGTTTACATTTCTTGTTAATGATGTCTAACCCACTAATCCATATGTAGAATGCATGCTTATACTTTCTTGTTTTTCTTTTGGTGAATGCAGGTCAGCCTTGGGAGAAGACTTGCAGTCAAGAAACAACTAAGTGCAAAGGGATCGACATCGGACGTGGAGTTTAATGTATGCCTACCAGAACCCTATACCTTGTCTTTTATGTATGATTGTGGGGCAATGTCGGGATAGTTGATAAAAAGTAGGAGACTTGAGACGGTTAGCTCTGCCTACATTTTAGAACCCCGGTGTAGTCCGTAGAGGGGTATTTCTGCTATAGCACCATGCAATTTCTCGATATGATAAATTAAGAATTTCTATTTATATACTTGGGCTTACATATGGTTTCTTCCTAAGGGATATGGCTATCTTGGTAGGGAATTCTAGCATAAATTGTAAACTATGAAGTTGGGAAATGAGGAATGCTAAGAAAAATATAAATAACAATAAATGCTTCAACCAAGAAATATTAGTTTGGACTAGGTGTTATTACAATAAAATGGAGAACATGTCTAAGCATTATGTGACTTAATGGTGACTTGTCATGAATTAATTTATGAAACAATTGTTTACATGTATGGTAAATTGTTGAATCCTTTGCATTTAAAATTTTAGGAAGACAAGCCTACCAAATATTTAGAAATAATGTAGCTTGATATGTTTATTCTATCTTCCTTTGGAGATTTAGATGATTAGTTTTCAGATATTGTAATCCTTTGATTAGTGCATCTCTTTATTTAATGGTGAGGGAATCCATGAATTCTATACTTTTATGTTAATCTTTAAGTTTTGTGACATTATATTGCTATCGTTATATTATTGTGCTCATTACTAGTTGGCTAGACTCATTATTTGTAATTTGTATTTTTTGTCTCTTGTATATACCAAGGAGACCTAGTTTTAGGATCATCTTATATTATGCATTTTATATATTGTAAAAGGAGGTTTCCCTATCGAAAAGGTTTTTTATCCATTCACTGATTCAATTTGTTTAGACATTGTGTTACTTAATTGGGTCCTTCTTATGCTTATTTGGTTGTTTTTCCATAACATTTGGTATTATAGCGGATGATTCTTGGTTTGGCTCCTTCAAAAAAGTCATCATACCATTTTTTCTCTATCTTTTTCTATTTATTTTTAATGAGTGAAATTTTCATGATGGATTAAGGACAAAGTGAAGTACACCAGGTAAAACCTTTATAGTCTGATTTGCTAAATTTTTGTAGTTATAGGTTGTGAAAGCTAGGGTCTTTTTGTCTAGTCCTCAAACTAGGCTTAAATGAGTGGTTTTGGTAAACCACTCCTATATGAAGATTGTGAGATCTAAGCAAGGTACCACACATTTCATTAGAAATAAAAACCATGGTGTTGTAGGTCCACATTTTAGACTTTTGAGGAAATATTGGTCACATCTCAGTTCATTTAGATTTGCTTTCCTAAAATAGGGAAAAAATAACATGTTCTAGTAATTACACCATAACATTCTCTTAGAAGTTCCAAATTGAATGGGATCAATAACATTTCGAAGAACATCACGAAACAATTAATCAATAGAGGATTAAAATTGGATAAGTTGTAATAGTTGTAAATTTGGATATTAGAGCAATCCCCAAAACTATGGATTTATAAGGGTTTAGAGGAGACCCCAATATTTATATTCTCTCTATTTATGTTGTAATGTACCCAATACCCTAAGAATCATTAAGGAGGTTGAGTAGTGAATTTTCTCATTAATATTATCTCTTAACACAATTCTAAGGTCACTTTTGTATCTCATGAAAGAATTGTTCTTGTGATACACACAAAAAGTCTAACTTGCCTTAACTATTTTCTAGAACTTTGCATAAGTCCTTTTGCAAGAATAAGTGTTTTCCAAAGGGAAAAACACTTCCTTCAGACCCTCCTTTTGCTTCTACAAGGAAGGAAATAGGCCCTAATCCTTCAACTTCATACTTACTCAACCTTGGGAGTAAAATTCTAAGCTTATACTTAATGGTTTGCACTCAAGAAGAATGGTTATATTCCAGTAACTAAGCCTATAAGCCTATAAATATCCTTCAAGGGTAGGCCTAGAATGGCAATATCCCTAGACCCAAGGAACCCTCCCTTAAGAAATCACATTAGATGTGTTATTTGAGTTGGTCTTCCAACTTAAAAGACTATAATCCTATACAACTTAGAAAGATCCAACTTTTCAGGAATCAACCCTTAATGGGTTTTCCAAAACTTTTATATCTAAAATTCTTCTAGGGTTTACACAATTGTAACCCTTTTTCTTATACAATATGTAACATCCTTGTTTTTAATCCCCGCAAATTGTAATGTAATTGTATAAATGTGAATTAGGCTAGTGATTCGATATGATTGGAGCAAAGAGCCCATATTGATTAATACAATTGGGGGACGAATTGTATATTATGAACATTGAAATGATTAATAAAAGTAGTCATCACTAGTTGTGATATGAGAGTGATGAAAATTATGGGGGGATATGATTCCACAAGAGAGAGGGGTCCAAGGAGGATGGAATTAATCCAACCCATATTCCTAAAATTATTATCATTGTGTAAACCTTTTATTTTTTTGTTGAGTGTTCCCAAATACAATCATTAAACTCATGTAAGAGGGTGGGTGTGAGGAGTCACTTCGCTTGGTTATTAGGGAGCATGGGGATAAAGTACAATCATCTTTGGGAAGAGTGAAATTCAAGAAATAAAGAGAGAAGAAGGGAAATTTGTATGTCGAATAGGGACAATTTTTACAGTAATATTTTGGGAAGCAAAGAAATTGTTGAGTGTTGGGAAGAGAACCAGACATGTTGTTCTTGAAGGAAACCATTGTTTGGTTGTGTATTATGCTGGAAATGAGGCTCATGTTCCTAAAAAATGGGATGTAATTCTATATTTCATTTCTTGTTGAGGAAATGGATCAAGATCCTTTTGAAGGTTGTTGTGAGCACTCCTAAAACAACTGAGAGTTCTCGAAGTACCTAGCTAAGATATTCTTGGACAACTGAGTGCACTGAAGCCATAATAAATGAATGGTACAGTCTGAGGGACTATGAGCAGTGAAGGGGGTACATTCCTTGGGTTGTGCAGGTTGTGGGGAAGAGAGAGTTGGTGGATTAGAAATGCTATTGGATTTTGGAACCTGGGTTTGTGGTTGTTGAGTGTGGAGAGTGGATATCCAAAGGGACATAACTCATTGTGGACTCATAGCCTTAGCTTGGGGGTAGCATATTGTTGATATTTGGAACAACATAGCCTATGGTTGGGAGGTTCATCAGTCGTATGTAGTTATTTCGATTATATTTATAACTAGATAAGTGGTCTATTATTTTAATTGATTATCTCACTATGTAAATTGATTATTGAATGTTTTATGTTTGTTGTGTGCACATTGGGTGTATTCATGTTTTATAAATGATGTAGATGCATGGGTAAATCAACATATTGTTATTCATTGTAATTTTTATGGGCCTGCTTTTCCTTGGTTTTATGTTATATGTATGGGGCATTCTTAAATTCATATTTACCAAGCTAATTCATTTCCGTAGTGATGAGACTTAGCTTGTTAAGGCTGGGTACATTACATTATGGCATCATAGTTGTAGGTTACAACATCAAGCCTTCAAGGGCCTACTACAGGAAAATTTCTTAAGTAAATCATATCTTTGTTCTTTGGTACCAGAGGTGTATAAATAACTTGAATGTTGATCTTATTTTGTAAGTAGTTTAGTAGTTTAAGCAACTATCCTTTGAGCTTTGGCTCTCACCAATTGCTTATTTGGTGATTAAATGACAAATTATTGAACTATTTTATGAAGTTAAAGTTCTCACATATAAATCTTTTACAAATCCAAATGAGAATACACTATGAGAATATGCTACAACTATTGTGCTTGGAGATCCATTGACTTTTCCTCATAACCAAGGATTGGGACTGAGTTGGCAGAATGAAAGGAACTTTTGGTTTGCTAATCTTGGTATGTTACAAAATGGAAGTTTACCCATAAATTATTGAATGAAATAAATTAATTTCTATGGGATAGTGACAGAGAGAGGAGTTTTGGTGATTAAAAATTATCTTTATATCCATGGAAACTGTGTCCAATATAATATCCACAGCCATGGATTTCTAATGAGATCAATATTTCACGATTTGGGCATCAAAATCAGGAGTTATGTCTCCCAGAAGACAGTTCTCAACAACCGTCAATCAAGACTTAATGTGGATCCATGGTCATCGATCTGCAATATGTGTTATTTATACCACATGCTTCAAGGAAGGTTTTTGTAACATGATTATAAGAAAAAGGGAACCCCTTTATTATTTGTGTGTGAAGCACAAAGATTCACAGAACCTTGCAGAGCCCACGACAATGTAAAATTTTGGTTGACGGGACCCCATGAGAAAAAATTTCATCGGACCGAAGTCTAATGGAGAAAGTTGATTGAAGCGGGGAGGTCTAGTGGGCGGTGGGTCGGTAGTCCGAAGGAATGGACCAGACCAGAGTCCATTGTTGGATGAGAGGCTTGTGCAGGGTAACCCGGTGCCCAGTGGATCGACCTGGAATCAATGGAAATATGGATGGAATATTGTGAGCGGGATGGCCTGATCAACCAAATAGGAGTTGGTGGGGATATGGATAGTAGGATTCACAAAGTGTTGGTGCCTGGTGGCTTGGTGGACTGAACTAGTGGCTTATAGAGGCGAGAGAAGGGGGAACTATTTCCCCGGTTCCTGATGGCCCAGTGACATAATTTCACTAACCGAACTAGATTGAAGGTATATAAAACAAAGGAAAGGGAGAAAGAATTCCCTCAGAGGCCCAGTGGCCAAGGGTCAGTGGCCAAAGCTTGTTCATTGGACCAGACCGGAGTCAAATTGAACTATGAGAATAGGGAGTATCTCTCGGTGGTTAGTGGTCAGTTAACCAAAGTCTGTCAACTAAATTGGAATCAGAATAAAATCTATGAGAATTGAGTTAGTTCCATTCCATCACCACATTAGTTCCACATCAGCAGATTGCCACATAAGCAAGACTATCCTATAGTCTAAAAACAAACAAACCTGGAGCCATTTTATTATTTTGGCCATAAATAGGGAAGATTGAGTCATATTGAGATGAAACCTTTTGTTTTCTTTCTGAGGTGAGGATATATAAAAAAGTCTCAAAGACAGCCACTGCACATTTCTGCTTGGATTTGTCAGAAATTGAAAAATAATGGTTTTTAAAGATCTAGGTCTAGATCATTGGCAAAGATCCAGATTAAGCTAAAATTCTTGGAGGGAGTCCGGAAAGAAGACATGGAAATAAACTATGAATTAATTGAATACATTCTAGGGGGTTTGGAATGGGGATGCTGAAATAGGGAAAAATCCACTACGTCAGGCCACTTTTCAAGGATTTTTGGGATTCTTAGAGGAAAAGGGTCCTCAGCTGGAAAAATTGAAAATTTTTATCTACACGACATTTTGTATAATTATCAAGCTAGAAAAGATTGTTTGAGTGAAATTTTTCCATAAGTGCACAGTTTGGGAGATATCCGGTTTGGCTAAAAATTCTAAGTTTGGAAAAAGGGGTGAAAAAGGACAAAGTTGTCATTTCCATATTACTACAGTTTTTTACTGGAACATCAAATTGGCAATATGAGAGCTTTTATGAATTCCCTCTCATCATTATTATCTATGTCTTATACAAAATTTTCTCTAGTTCCTAACGTATTTACTTCTATGAGTGACAAAAGTTGGTGTCTAGGATTAATTGCACCAAAATGAAAAGTGTACAAAGAGGTTTAAATTAGCAATATTCAGATGACTATAACTTTATGCTCAAAGATTTGATTTGGGAAAGAAATTATTCATTGGAAATATATTGGATAGGATAATCCATATATCCACCCAGAATTGTGAATTGAGTAGCTAAACTCACAAGGAATTAGAGGGAAGATGATTGATTACCTTAAAGGGAAAAATTGTGCACATGTTTCTAGAATTGTAAATTGTAGTTTTTAGCTAACAAATGTGGTTGTATGCAAATTAGTCAGAAGATAAATATTACTTATGAAACATAGAAGGTTTAGAAGAAGGTGTATATATATGCAGAAGATGCAAGAGGAATCTACAAGTATGAGGAAAAGGTAGGGTCAATTCTTCAAAAATGTGCATTGGTTTCTTTAAGAAGTTGCAAGGATTAGACTTCTTGGTGAAGTAAGCAATTTGGAAGACCTCTATTGAAATTTTATTTGGAAAAATAAATAAATAAAAGGATTTCCAGATGGAAAATGTGCATATCAAATGTGGATGGTAGGTAAGAAATCCCAACCACAATTTATGATAATGCATGAGCAATGGGTACACATGAAAGCTGGAAGGATGGTTTATATAACAAGTGAAAGAGTTTGGACCTTGTATTAAGGATGAGAAGGGACACTTGAATAAAGAGTGTTATGTCAATGATTATTTAGAAGATGATCAAGGGACATGAATGAACAATGTTAAGATATGGATCCAAGAAGATAGTGCTTTATTAAAGAGGGACATAATGCATATATGAAGGTAAGGTGCATCGTATCCAGGAATTATTCTATAAAAAATTAGAGTATTACATCCCCTATGTGAGTGTGATTAGTGGAAATAAGGTGCAAGAATAAATCACTCAGTGGACGAGAGAGTGAAAAGTCCATTATGTGAATATTTTTTCTAGATGGATGCAATTAGACTTCCAATGAGAGGAAATCCATAAAAATTAATTGGATTCTAGAATTGGACAAAGTACATGAATAGTTGATATAAGTGGAAAATTGTATCATAAGTGGATGCCAAGCTAATTGGAGTGTATTTCAACACTCAAGGAGTGATGACAACAATGAAATGGAATTTCTTATGCATATAGAGAATGCCAAGTACATTCCAAGGGCATTGAGTGTATTTCTAAGGTAAAATGGGATGGAAAGACAAGAAGAACAAAAATAGGGAAGTGGTCTTCATAGAGGAAAATTCCTAAGAAGACACGTGAGGAAGAAAATGGTTCTATGCTTGACATGGTATGAAAAAGAGATGGAACCCAAAAGGAACTATATGAATTGTACAAGGAATATGGTCAAGCTTGTACAATTGTTTGAGGAGTCAAAGAGATGCATAAGTAAGTGCAAGGTTGCAAAACAAGATTCTCTTCATAAAGGAAGCGATCGTGAGATGGCAGCAATAGTGGACAGATTGGATGGCAATGAAAGTCAACTAAGTTGAGCTTGGAGAGGGATGATCAACAAGAAGATAAGGTTAGAAAGGAGCTACAAGATTTCAACAACGTAAATAAAATTGAAAAATATATGCACTAGTGTGCATATTGGAAGAGGGAAACATGTTTATCTTTATGCCTTGAAGTCTCATGCTAATAATGGTGAACAATTGAAAAGATTGAAGTCTATCAAGGATTTGCATGATGAGATAGTCCCGTGAGGAGGGACTATATAAAGACCCTATTGAAAGGTTAGAGCCATGATTTGATGGTTGTTGAAAGCTAGATAGTGGACTACATCGGCTTTATTGTTATGCCAAGAATCTTGGATTACATTATAAAAACATGCATGTGTGGAAGGTTACACATGCTAAAACAACTATTAATGGTAGAAATATTGAGAAGAAGATAGAGGCAAGGAAGTTGACTATATCATCAGTGGTGTACAAATGAGAAAAATGATAGTACAGAGAAACAAGGATTTACAGGGATTCAAGGACAACCATCTACAACAACAACAAAATAAATAAATAAGCTTAAATAAATATGCACTGGAGTGCATGATAGAAGTGATGCATGATGCATGTGATAAATATAGAGTTCTTGTG
>JZKD02S1988746.1:2134499-2152263 GCA_000966675.3 Picea glauca
GTTAAAGGTAGAACGGTTGGGGGGGGGAGGGGGTCTAGTATTACCTATCGGTCATAGATCTGAGCATTGTTTGCTCAGCCGTTGATCTCGGTGCACCCTTTAATCACGAAGCGTGCATCACATTTCATTGCGGAAACTTAGGATAACGGCATTTTATGGGTTTTTTGCACTGCACCTTTTCATTTTTCCACCAAGGGGTTAGAACACAACCTTCTAACATCAAAACAAAGAACCTCATCCAACTTTATGCTTGTTTTATTGAAAGGGAAAACAAATAACCTATGTCATAATTTATTTTCCTAACATATTTAACCCAGATTAGATTGTTGGGCTAAAAATTACTCTACCCTGGGGATATTTGATCAAGTTTAAACAGTTTGATCAAATTTATTCACTAACTAACCTATCTACTTGGCTAAGATTAAATAGGTTAGCCAAGCTTTATTCACTGATCCTATCAACACAAATTCAAAAAGACTTGACCATGGTTAGACTATATGGATCAATCCATCCTTATTGCATGGGGCCTTATTATTTTTCTTTTATGCCCTCTTTTATTTTATTTTCTTTCTTTTTCTTTTTTCTTTTCTTTTCTTTCTTTTTCTTTTTCTTTTTTCCTTTCTTTCTTTTTCTTTTTTCTTTCTTTCTCTCTTGTAAATAATTTGTAGAATGAAATATTATTTACAACCAAAAATAAAACAAGAGTAAAAATTTACAGTGACCAGTTGTTCCTATGAAACATAGGGTTATAACATGACCCACGCGCCTGTGTTGAAGATCGTTGATCCCGATAATGACTTCCTTATGTGCATGAAGTTAACTATGTGACCCATGATCTAGAGTTGGTTTCCATAGTGCACGCTTTGAAAATGTGGAGGCATTACCTCTTGGGTAGGAAATTTGTACTTATGACAGACCATGGTGGATTGCGACACCTGTTTGACCAACCAAAACTCAATGCTAAACAAGCTAGGTGGATGGCCCTCCTTAGTGAGTTTGATTTCAAAATCAAACATATCAAAGGAAAGGAAAATAAGATGGTTGATGCCCTTAGTAGAAGTATGAAAACAATTCACCTGGTAGTGGTGAGTACCTGTGAGACGAATGTCAGGGAAAGTGTGAGGAATGCACAAGAAATAGACGCATTCTTCCAGACCATGACCTTGTACCTGGAGAAAGAACCCACGGGGCTAAAGTATGAAGGCTACCAGATGCTAGATGGAGGTCTGGTGACTTACCGAAACAAGCTATATATTCCAAGTTGTGACAACTTGAAGAGGTTCATAATGGACGAATTGCACAAGAGACCATACACTAGCCATCCGGGCTATCAGAATATGTTCACGGCCACCAGGAAACAATTTTATTGAACCATATTGAAGAAATACATAGATGAGTATTTAGCTAAATGTCTAGAATTCCAGCAGGTTAAAGTAGAACACCAACACCCAGCATGATTATTACAACCTCTACCAATCCTGGAATGGAAATGGGAGACCATCTCCATGGATTTCATTACCAGATTACCAACATCAGCCAGGTAGAATGATGCCATCATGGTAGTGGTGGATAAATTGAGCAAGTCTACTCATTTTATTCCCATCAAATTGAATTGAAAGGAAATATATATTTCCAACATATTCATGAAGGAGATATTCAGACTACATGGCATGCCTAAGGAGATCATGTCTAACAGAGACACAAAATTTACTTCAAACTTTTGGAAATCCTTGATGGCTGGTCTGGAGACCAAATTATTGTTTAACACAGCCTATCATCCTCAAATCGATGGATAGATGGAAAGAGTGAACCAAATCTTAGAAGACATGCTAAGGATGCATGTAATGCATCAACCTAAAAAGTGGGAAGATTACCTGCCCTTGGTGGAATTTGCCTACAACAATGGCTACCCAGAATCACTAAAGATGAGCCCTTTCGAAGTCCTCTATGGTAGGTCGCGAAACACTCTAGTTAGCTGGAGAAATCTTGTGAACAATATTACAATTGGACCCGTCATGTTTAAAGAAATGGAACAACAAGTGATTCAAATAAAGAAAAATATGAAAATCACTAAGGATAGACAGAAACGTTATGCTGATAGAAAGAGAACCCCCAGAGAATTCATGATAGGAGACCACGTCTATCTCATGGTTAGGCCCAGGAAGAGTTTCCTTAGGCTGAGAGCTTGCACCAAGTTGGTGCCTCGGTATTGTGGACCCTTTGACATTCTATATAGAGTGGGGACCTGCAGCCTATAGGCTAGCACTCCCTCCCACAGTAAAATCCCATAATGTTTTCCATGTTTCATTGTTGAAGAAATATGTACATGATTCTAATCATATAATTGATTGGTCTGTGATCCAAGTGGAACTAGAGGGAGAATTCATACCTGAACCTCAAGGCATACTAAACAGGAAGAAAACCCCACTCAGGAACCAAACCATTGCACAGGTCAAGGTGCAATGGAAACACTTTGGCCCAGATGAGGCCACATGGGAAATGGAAGATGCCATGAGACATGCATACCCATTTTTGTTCACTTCTGTATATACAAGATATGTTAATAGATAGAACATCGAGGACGATGTTCCTTTAAGGGGGAGGGAATCGTAACACCCTGTTTCCCCCAGCTTGTAAATATAACTATAAATGGCCAAGAGACTATGGAAAACTTTAAATGTGTGAATATTGATTCGATGGACCTTTGTTTGAAAGGTAAATGAATGTGAACCTAATTAATTACTAAGAAAATGTACAAATGTTGTGTGACTACTAGAGGGGGGTTGTACTTGGAAATACCATGGATTATACATGAAGAGAGGGTGAAGGGGACCAGGAATGGTTACGTTAACCTTCACCAAACCAGTCCTTACTAGATTTAATTTCTCAGGACCAAAACCGTCCTCTGACCCAGAAATGAATTATAGTCAGGTTGGTGGGTGGGAAGACCTCCTCAATATTTAATGAGGGGATGGGGCATAGCACTCATCCGTAAGGCTTCCATACCTGACCGTGGACTGGGAATTCGAGCCACATGTGACCTTGCTGAAAGAGGCGAGAAAGGGAAGTGTGGCGGGGGGAGGAAAAACATGCCTACAAAGAGCACAGAGACGGGAAGTGAATCTCAGGGATTCAAGGAAGATTCGAAAACTAAGCATTCTGGATACAGGAAATGGCAGAGAAGGTTTGGATACAAGCTGATAAATGAGGCTAGTTCTCCTTGCTTGGTATCATGTAAACCATTACCAGGATCCTGTGGGAAGAGGATAGTAACCTTTGTCCCTACTGTGGTTGAGAGAGAAGAAAAGGTTGTGTTTCAGAGCATCATGGTCTATCTTGGAGGTGGCTAGTGGTAAATCCATTTGGAATGACTGAGCCTATGGTTGGGTGGAAACGGACACCCCTTCTAGTAATCACTTCAGATTGACTAGTTTTGATAAGTCTTTTCCTTGCTTCAATTGTTTGAACTAGAATGATGTATGATTATTTGGTATTATATATATATATGTGCATTTTACAATCGTCTTCTGTGTGAAATGGTTATGTTATGCGCATGTCTTTGTCTCCTTGTGAATTCACACTCCCCGATGATAGACCATATGTCCAGCTTAACCCCGGAGTCTTTCTGAGGCATAAAACGTTTCACGGTCGAGATAGAAGATCTCGTGTTGACCTAAAACCACCCATATGAAGAAGGGTACCTCTCTTACACCCCCTTTCCGTGTCATTTTCCAGGGCCAAGTCCCTAACCCGTTCAACGTAAAGCCTAGGAAAATGGTGATGTGAAGTTATCAGAAGGGAAGGTATTCCCCTATCTAAAGGATGAACAGATGAGATCCGCTCGAAGGAAACCAAGGGTTATCCTGATCATTGGCCATGAGAAAGTACGTGGGAGTTAATCCTTGACCATCAGATCTATGAGTTCGGAGTTCACGCGGTGGAATAATCGCGTGTTGGTGAAACTAAACCTCTGAAACCCGAACTTGTGAAACCCAAAGTCGCGATGTGGTCTAGACCGTACATCCAAGGATCTATCGAGACCCACCTTGATAGTTGGATCTGTGAGTTTGGAGTTCACACGATGGGATAATCGCGCATTGGTGCAACTAAACCTCTGAAATCCAAAAATCTGAAAGCCGAAGTAACAATGTGATCTGGACCGTAGATCCAAGGATCTATCGGGACCCACCTTGACTGTCAGATCGGCGAGTTCAAAGTTCACACATTGGGGAAATTGCGTGTTAGTGCTCCCAAGTCTTTCAAAGCCGAAGTCACAAAGCGACCTAGACCATGGATCTATGGATCCTATGGGACTCCCCACATTTGTCTGATCCATGAGATTTGAGTTCATGTTTCGGGAGGATTGTGAGTTAAAGTGGCCCCGAACCTTGAACATCGAAATTTCCCTTAGCCAATAGGTTAGATGAGGATTATGCCAGATATTGGAAGATTGATGACTGGACCCTCTCTCTCTAGGTTGGACCCTATAGATGATTCGAGATGAGATAGTTGGAGGGAAAATAAAAACGAAAATTATTATGCCCCACCCTACTGTAAAAGAGTACTTAAGGGGGCGGGTGTGTTACATGAGCTAGCACCCCATTGACCAGGGCCTATCCCCTAAGAAGTGCAACTGATAACTTTTATATTTATTGCGCCATATCCTTAACAAGTCACACCTATAGCGTAGCCGGTTAGCCCGAGGATTTTAGTCCATTGGCGCCCGTGGAGGTCGAGGGTTCGAAACTTGCGGGTAAAAAAACAAATTGACCCAACCAACATTGGCTAAATCCATGGTTCCATGTGGCACCCTCTGATTGGGCACGTGTCTCCCCGTGATTCGTCTATACCATACAATCAATGTCCAGTCAGTGCATGGTCAACATGCACAGTCACCTACCACGTCATCTTCCATGTCACCACCGTACAACCCAGTCACATGTCCACTTAGCTGCCACATCAGAATCCATACAACCCAGTCACCCTGCCATGTCAGCATCCATACAACCCAATCACCCTGCCATGTCAACTTCCGTACATTCTAGTCACCCTTCCATGTCAACTTCCGTACATCCCAGTCACCATGCCATGTCAACTTTCGTACAATCTAGATTTCATCCATACTGCGACATGTCATCCTTCCATTGGACCATGTCATGTACGAACTACCACATGTCACTCGTACAGTGCCATGTGTCAAATCCGTATTGGTCCAACTTAGCCCAAAAATGCCAAATTTGGGTGACACGTGTCACCTCCTGGTGATGCCATATCATCATGATGATGGCATGTTGACATCACCTGTCGTATTGTTGACATCAGCAGTATGACATGTTGACTTTGATGAGTTGACTTTTTGCATGTTTGGGAAATCGGTGAGAACGTGATATCTTTCACATATGACGTCCATTTGCGAAAAAATATATATGGTCAAAATCAATGCAATGAGCCGGATGCAATGGTGTTGGTTTCATCCAATTCTGAGAACTTTGATTTTTAGGCCTTCCTAGATCCATTTTGGATCATTAAGTTAGGAGACATTACTCATGTTGTAGCCATAAATTCCATAAGAAATGATCATGTGTGAGGTCATGATGTGGTTGGAAATGAAAAGGTTATAGAACCATGCAAGTGTGTAATGGTTTTCCCCTATATAATTGATGTTTGGATTGCAACCTCTTTGCCGACACATGAAAATGTTAAGAGAATTATATTCCTAGTGTTGTGTATGGGTTGGAGAGGAAGGTATCCAAATGATTGGATAGGTAAATGGGGAAGAGTTTGGATAATATGTTAAGGCGTGGGAAAAACTTTCAAACTCACATGGTGGAATGCATGACATGAACATATGGTATCATGGAGTTAATGTGAGGATGCATTGTGTAGATGTGGCCATAATTATTGCAACATTGATTTTATTTATTGCTAAAGTTTGATTACATTATGAAAAGCTTGGGGTGTTGATAATGCATGTACAAAAAATGATAGTTTCATTATAGATAATATGATTAATGGTTGAATGACATGTTTAATGTGAATAATGGTTTGGAATGATTGAATCGTTGGTAAAATACAAATCTAAGATCATGCCATGAGCTATTATAAATGTGCATGAATGCTAACAATTTGTTTGGCTAAGTGAAAATTAAGAACAATTTTCAGTAAAGTGGTCTTGGATATGGAAAGGACATAAGCAATAAGGAATATTTATATCTATAGCCGCAAGAGACAAACAATTATGAGCAAAAATCTCATTCCTAAGAAATTTAATTTTCTCTATATAAAACAATTTTGAAAAATTATAATTTAAAATTTATAACAATCTATTTGGCTGCGTTAAAGTTGAGAAAATGCAAGGAGAATGGTATTGGATAAGGCATGTATGTAATCCCATTAAGAAGAAAGATCCCCATTATTGTTTCAACCAAACATAATGAGCAGAAAACTCATGATGGGAATAAACATTTCCCTGTATAAAACATATTTGAAAAATTTATAATTGAAATTGTATGATGATGTCTCATAATGACTATATGCATATGATGCATTTGGGATGATTGACACGGGTTACATATTTCTAATGGAAGTCTAGCAGTGATTTGGCATTCATTTGTGCAAGAACACCTTGGTAAATGAGAGATCACCTGAGGAATTGTATAATAGTGAAAGGGATGCTTGAGCCTAAAGGGTGAGTACAACATGAATAAGAAAGTTGTCGAGATTGCAGAAGAACTAGGTTGTCAAGCCTAAAGAGTGAAACTTTGTGTGGAAGTTTGACTATCGAAGAACCAGGTTTTCAGGCTTGAAGAGTAAACTCCTCTGTGGGATTTGCACTATCAAAGAACCAAGTTGTTAGGCTTGAAGAGTGGACTCTTGTGTGAGTTGCACTACATCAACAAGGTTGTTTTTGGTTAATCTTGGTAGTTCTTCTTAGAAATGAGTTTCCCTTTAGTTCCTAGTAGTGAGATTCTTAGTCACCTATGCTAGAGAGGCCCTGATAAATGAATGGCACAACCAAAAGGAGTGAGTACACTGAAGGGGGCACATTCCTTGGGTCATCCTTGATAAAATAATGGTACAACCCGATGGAATGAGAGAAGTGAAGCATTCCTTGGGTTGGGCATGTTGGTGGAATAAAGCTGGTAGAAATCAAGATAGCTATAGGAGAATGCCAATGGTTTATGTATCTATGTATTTATGATTTTTTAGACAAAATTTCCTATGTATTTATATTTAGGATGGAACGCTTGTGCGATGTTAGGTCGGAGAGCCTATATATTGATTAAAGGTGGAAGAGCCTAGGATTGTAGTATACACCTGTGTGGTGTTGTGCACTGAGGAAAGTGCAAAAATAAGGTGGTGGGGAATGTAACACACCCGATTTTAATCCCCACAAATTGCAATATAATTGTATAAATTTTAATTAGGTTGGTCAGCCAATATGATTGGGGTAAAGAGCCCATATTGATTAATACATTTAGGGACTAAATTGTATATTATGAAGATTGAAATGATTAATAAAAGTAGTAATCGCTAGTTGTGATACCATAGGGATGAAAACAATGGAGGGCTATGATTCCACAAGAGAGAGAGGTCCAAGGGGGAATTATTATTGGATATTAATCCAACCCACATTCCTGAAATTATTGTCATTGTGTAAACCTTTTATTTTATTGTTGAGTGTTCCAAAAGCCAATCATTAAACTCATGTAAGAGGGTGGGTTTGGGGATTTAATTTCCTTAGTTATTGGGTAGCATGGGGATAAAGTACAATCATGTTTGGGAAGAGTGAGAGTGAAGCAAGCAAGGGAGAAGAAGGGAAATTTGAATGCAGAATAGGGACATTTTTTATAGGAAACTTTTGGGAAACAAAGGAAGAGATAAGTGTTGGGAAAAGAACTAGCCATGTGGTTCTTGAAGGAAGCCATTGTTTGGCTATGTGTTATGATGGAAATGAGGCTTGTGTGCCTGAAAAATAGGCTGTAAGCATGTATTTCATTTCTAGTTGAGGAAATTGCTCAAGATACTTGTGAAGGTTGTTGTGAGCACTCCTGAAACAACTGATAGTTCTTGAAGTCCCTAGCTAAGATATTCTTGGCCAACCATGTGCACTAGAAACCTTGATAAATGAATGGTATAACCCGAGGGACTATGAGTAGTGAAGGGGGTACATTCCTTGGGTAGTGCAGGTTGTAGGGAAGAGGGAGATAATGGATTGGAACTACTATTGGAGTTTGGAACCTAGGTTTGGGGTTGTTGAGTGTGGAGAGTGGACAACCAGAGGGACAAATATCCTTGTGGACTCATAGCCTCAGATTCGGGGTGGCTTGTTGTTGAGATATTGAACAACAAAGCCTATGGTTGGGAGGTTCATCCTTTGTATAATTGGATTATATTTATAAATAGATAAGTGTTATGTTGTTTTAATTGATTATCCTGTTGTGTAAAATGATTATTTAATGTTTTATGTTTGTTATTTAATTGATTATAGGGATGATTTTAGGGGCTAAATTTTTCTCATGAGTTAATTTTGCATGGTTTTTCCAAAAACGAGATTCGTTATTTTAAAAATGATTAGCCCAAATTCTATAGGATAAAATTATTTTACCTTAAAACTCACCAAAATTTTATAAAAACTATATAAAATAATTAGAAATTTGAATATTTTTACAAAAATATCGCCAAACATTTATAGTTGACATATGAAGGATTAGTAAGATTCACCAAGGTTTCTACATTTTAAAATAAATTTCCATCCTTAAAATCATCCTTGTTTGTTGTGTGCATATTGGGTGCATTAATTTTTTATAAATGTTGTATATGAATGGGTAAATCAACATATTGTTATTCACTGTAATTTTTATGGGCCTGCTTGTTGGCATGTTTACAAGAAGAGCGTGCTTTTCATTGATGGCAAGAACAACAACAACGATGGCATGTCTACAGGAAAGAACATTAGCAATGATAGCATGCTTACAGTTATTGATGGCAAGAACAACAACGACAAAAGTATGGTTACAAGAAAGAATAGTAGTGACGTTGGCAGGTTTATAGTTGGGAGACAACAATGGAAAACAGGAAGGCAAGGAAGATCAGAAGCGATGATGGCATGGAAAGATCAGAAGTGTAAACTCCATTTCAGATTTTCGGATACCAGGAGTTGGAGGAGTCAAGGAAGAAACTCAAAATAGAAAATCGCGAAATGCGAAACCACGACTTAATCTCCATTTCAGAGTTTCAGACACCGGGAGTTAGAGGTGTCAAGGACACTCACGACAAAAATGCCTAAATTGTGAAATGTGAAACTACGACTTAATCTAATTCATTGATCAAAGGGAGATCATGGACCATTGATCTAAATCCATTTCAAAGTTTTGGATACCGGGAGTTGGAGGAGTTAAGAGTCGAGACTCTTCATCGCAGTAGTCCCGAAGTTGCGAAATGTCGAAATCCTGAAATAGGAACATCAACCGGAGTTTTGGATACTGGGAGTTGGAGGAGTCAAGAGTCGAGGCTTTTCATCACAGAAGTCCTAAATTTGCGAAATGTGAAACTCCGAAATCCAGAAACGGGCACATCAACCGGATTTTCGGATACCGAGAGTTGGAGGAGTCAAGAGTCGAGACTCTTCATCACAGAAGTCCCGAAATTGCGAAAGCGCTTTATGGATAAGCGTTGGTCACCGTTGGTGGTCACATCGTCGAAGAGATGTAGAGAAGAGCTTGAAGAGACAAGCTCCATTTTGGAGTTTGGGACATGGAGAGTCGAGATGACTCATCACAGAATCCCCAAAACACGAGATGCAAAATGCGTGTTCAGAATTGGCCCCTGGTCATAACCTATGGTCACATCGACGAAGGCTCAAGGGAGGAGCTAGCACAAAGCTAATCCCCATTTCAAAGATCGCAACTTGGAGAGTCGAGATGCCTCGCAACAGGAATTCACGACATGTGAGATCGTGAAATGCCAAAATGCGAAAAACACCTTTTGGTGTAGGTTTCAGATACAAGGAGTTGGAGTGTTGAAACACTTCACCAAAGGAATGTCGAAATGTCGAAATGTGAAATGGTGAAATCAACGTGAGAACCTATGCTTGTAATGCAACGGTGTTGGATACTTGGAAATCTGATCAAAGGGATATTGTTGCTCTTCACAGTTAATCGATCAATTACGATTCAGTTAGCAGAACTGAATCATGACTCTTGGACAGTTGGTGATTCAGTTGCTGATGCATTTTTTGGAGGTTCAAAGTGTAACTGCTAGAAATGACTAATTGTTTCTACCAGAGGACTGGAAGAGACTTCAGGATGATTGCCAGAGAAGATGAAGAGTCTTGAGGCATCTTCCAGTGGCATGAATATTGTTCATAAAGGCTATTGACATATGTACGACTGTTGGAGCTTGGAACTGCAAGAGAGGGAATGAGCTCGACTGTGACAGAGAAGATGAAGAGTATCGACTACTGGAGAGGCTAAGGAATCTTGGCATAACACCCAGTGATGATGGACCCATGGGTTTAACCACCAGAGAAGCTGAAGAGTTGCAATGATGATCAGGCAGAGCACTCGACATGGGGATAGCATGCAGAAGCATTGTGAAGAGAGGATGTAGAAGATGCATAGAGATAATAAATACAGAGAACAAAGAAGAGATCGAGGCTGTTGTAGAGAGGAATTACACACGGGAAATGGCATGCTATGGGCAAGAGATAAAATACATAGAAGAGGCATAATTCAAAGAATCAAAATAAGACACAGAGCATAAAGCATAGAAGAAGAAAAGAACAAAGATGCATAGTTGAGACAGTAAAAGAAGACTGAGGTGCACTTGTAGAGAAAAGAAGAAGATTAGAAAGCACGAGAAGATGCAGGCACGGAGACACTGATACAGGAGAGCATAGCAGTGTAGCAGAACAGTGATGAGACTGGTAAGCCATTATTGAACATTATATCACTATAATAAGTTCCAGTAGCAAATATTTATATTTCAGGGTGGTAGGGAGGACTGTTGTCCTCAGAGGTTCAAGTGGGTGCTTAAACACAGGGAGTTGTAGCTTCCATCTAGTTGCAGCTAGAGAAACCAGGGTGGTAGGGTGGTGCAAGGGAGAAATGTCGTTCTTTGTTTTACAGGTTGGTGCCTGTGTGACTGGAAGTTGGTGTTGGAACACTCAGTGAGTTGTTGCTACCTTCTAGTGGGTGCTAGAGAAACTAGGGAGTTGGTGCTTCCTTCTAGTGGGTGCTAGAGAAACCAGGGAGTTGACGCTTCCTTCTAGTAGCTACTAGAGAAAACAGAGAGTTGGTGCTCTCAGCAAGTTGTAGTTTGCAAAACAGAGGTTGTAGGCTCACAATGAGTTGGAGCTCATATGTATGATAATGTAGAGAATGTAAAGATTACTTATCATACCAAGAAGAAGAAGAGGTTTTTACCCTTTATGGGTTTCCTCAGGAAATATTTGCCTCTGTCTATCTCATATGTGTGAATGATGTTGAATGTTATATTGCTTACTTCTTTGCATTATTGTGATTGTCATTGAGTGCTCTGTAAAGAGTTTAAAATAAGCATAATTGTTTAAGCACGATAACAACTGATTCACCCCCCGCTCAGTTGTCCAAAAATTGGTATCAGAGTCGGCCCCCTTTTATATAAGGGTATATCCTAGAGCTTAAACATGTCAATCCATGAAGGAAATTCAACCAATAAGGCCCCTCTGTTCAATGGAACAAACTTCACCTTCTGGAAGGTTAGAATGAGAACATACCTAATGGCCTTAGGTGTTGATGTTTGGGATGTAGTAGAGACTAGATACATAAATCCTGTTGTGCTAGCTTCCAAGGATAATAAGTTAGAATTTAGCTTTAATTCTAAGGGAATGAATTTTATTTTGAATGGACTTACAGAAGTCGAGTTTGTAAAGGTGATGCATATTCAAACTGCCAAAGAAATGTGGGGCAAACTCATTAGCAGTTATGAAGGTAGTGAGAATGTAAAAGATACCAAGCTTCAAACCTACAGAGTACAATTTGAAAATATATAGATGAAAGAATATGAAACCATTGGGATGTATTTTCTGAGATTTGAAGAACTAGTAAATGCAATGAAAGCACTTGGTCAAAAAATTGAGGAACCCTCTTTGGTTCAGAAAATGTTGAGATCTCTGTCAGATAGGTTCAACCCAAAGGTCTCACTATAGAAGAACTTAATGATATAAAGGTTTTGGCTTTTGATCAACTTCTAGGAACGTTGACTGCATATGAAATGAGGATAGTTGCAGATAAACCGACCTCTAGAGAAGCACCATTTAAAGAAGATAAGAATGAAGATTCTGAGCCTGATGAAATTGAAGCAAAATTCATGAGAACACTAAAGAAAGGATCAGGAAAGTACCAAGGTAAGTTTCCCTTCAAATGTTTCAACTGTGGTAAGATAGGTCATTTTGCAAATAAATGTCCACACAAGCAACATGAGCAGAACTTTGAAGGTGAAGAGAAGTACAAATCCAAAAGATTTGATAGAAAGAAAAGTTTATGTGTAAACAATGATAACTCCTCAGAAGACAACAATAGTGACTCTTCCTGTGAATATAAGGTAAATGACTTCATGCTTATGGCAAAAGAGGATTATGATAATAAAATCATAAGCAATGATGATAATGATGAATAAGTTGTGGTTGATATGGAAGGAGAACTGATCAGTGCACTGGAAGAGATTGAAAGACTCAGAATTAAGAACAGAAAGCAAAAACAATTGTTGATACAATTCGAGAAAGACAGTAAACAGCCTGATGAAGACTTTGCCCCTGCTAAAAGTGGAATTAGAAGAGGCAAAGAAAATCGAAGACATTCTGAAACAACAGTTATTAAAAAAGAAGGCAAGTTGTAAATCTCTGGAAGAAGAAGTAGTGAAAACTAGGAAAGAGTTGGAGAAGTTTCAACCCTTGTATCATCAGAATCTATCAAGTATCAAAGCCTCAGAAGGATTAGCCACCATCCTGAATCAACAAAGGAATCCAAAGTTGAAAAAAGGTTTGGGTTATGAAGAGGGATCAAGTAGTGGTCATCCAAGCAACAACGACTTCATCAAGTTTGTCAAATCTACAACCAATGACGACAAAAAACCTGTAGAAACAAAGATAATCAACCGCCCAGGAGGAGTAAAGAAAAAGGTGCCAGAATTGAATCTTTAGAACAAGGAAATAATACACTCCCTTCTCAAGGAAATCATCATCATGGAAGAAATCGATTTTCTCAAAGAAGACAACCATTTTCCAAGTACAAAGAATTTTTCTATGGATATTGTTTCTACTGTTCTAACTTTGGTCACAAAGCTATAAATTGTTCCTTAAGACTTAGACATGAGCAATTAATATTTCCAAGGAATAAATATCTACCACAACAAAGAATGATACAGCCAAGTAACAAACCATCCCAGATTGCAAATTTCCAAATTAAGTCTAGAGACATGCAACTGAGGAGGTCAAGAAATAATAAACAGTCAATGAGTAGACAATGCTGCAACAATAACTTTGACCTATTAAACACTGAGATTGAATGCTATAATTGTCACAACTTTGGCCACAAAGCTGCAAATTTCCATCTGAAGAATTACAAAGAAGATCCAAGGATAAAGTTCTTAGATAGAAAGGCCAGCACATGGAAAAGGAAATATAGTGAAAAATGTGGTCTAGCACTTTCAACTCAAAAACAAAAGGCCTCCGGGAATATAGATAGTGGATGTTCCAAACACATGACTGGAGACAAGGATAAGCTTATGTCAATAAGTAAAAGAAAAACAGGAAATGTGATCCTTGAAAATGATGAACCAGGTAAAATCAAGGATAGAGGGATGGTGAGTTTGAGTAATATCTAAGGAGATGCCCAGTACGTTCTGCTTGTGGATGGTCTGAAACATAATTTTCTCAGTACAATTCAAAAGTGTGACAAAGGCAGTGAAGAGGTGTCCACGTTCAAAGAGTGTAAGGTAAATGTAAACTCATGACAAGTGGTGGCTAAAACCATAAGGACAAACAACAATGTTGATGTTGAATCCTCCCCTGCAAGTAAAGAAGAAGATTCAGATACAATAAAAGAATGCTCAGTTAGCATTTATCCCATGGAAGAAGTAGGAGAAGAATCATGTCATAAGCTGGAAGTAGAAGTTTTGAATGTTGAGAAGTCAAACACACAAATCAAGTTCTTGAACAATTCCATGACCCTAGATAAAATCTTGGATAGTCAGAGATCACCAAAAGACAAATCCGATATTGGACTCAGCAAAGTAGAAATCAGTGCTCCTAAGAAACCTGATACAAGTCCTCAATTTTTAAAAAGGAAAAGAAGATGTGAGAATGTTTGTAGTGTTTTTCTCTTGTGATGTATATAGTCATAAAAGCCTTGGGTTGTAAGAATCATGGAAGAAAAATGAATTTGCAATAATATAAATTGATGAGAATCAATGGGCAGATCCAAGGGTTGTTTGAAAAGTACGAGCTACAATTACGTAGTGTTTTAGTAGGACAATAGCATCCTCAGCAACAACATTTTGTTTTAAAAAATGATATACATGACATCCTGTAGAGATAACAAGAGGAAAGACCTTGTCAGGGGAAGCTAACCTTTTAGGAACAAAGAGTAGTCAAAAGCAAAGAGAGAACAGTGACAGGGGGAGTCATCCAGTTATGACACGAAAAATTTGATGGAGGAGTCCCAGTAAGAGAGGTGAGAAATTTTGACTATTCTACAGAGGATACAGTGAAAGCTAAAGATGAACAGGTCCAAGAATCAGAAGGAGAAGACTCTGGTTTAGATACAAATATTCTACAGGCCTCAAATAAGAGAGTCCATCCTATCAGGGAAAGTTTGTGTTGGTTGAATATATGATACCTCTTAAACATACTGCAACATCTTGAGGGGAGCATGTCTTCTTTGACATTGATGTCAAAGGGGGAGAAAAGGAGTGGTCTAGACCGGATGCTACAGTCGGAGGTCCAAACAGTTAGCACAGATGTTCAAGGTTGCCATCAATGCCAAAGGGGAGGATTGTTGGCATGTTTACAAGAAGAGCATGCTTTTGATTGATGGTAAGAACAACAACAATGATGGAATGTCTACAGGAAAGAACAACAACAACGATAGCATGCTTACAGTTATTGATGGCAAGAACAACAATGATGAAGGTATGGTTACAGGAAAGAATAGTAGCGACGTTGGAAAGTTTACAGTTGGAAGACAACAATGGAAAATAGGCAGGCAAGGAAGATCAGCAGCGATGATGGCATGGAAATATCAGAAGCGTAAACTCCATTTCAGAGTTTCGGATACTGCGATTTCGAGGAGTCAAGGAAGCAACTCACGGCAGAAAATCATGAAATGTGAAACCACGACTTAATATCTATTTCGGAGTTTCAGACACCGTGAGTTAGAGGTGTCAAGGACACTCACAACAAGAATGCCGAAATCACGAAATGTGAAACCATGACTTAATCTGAGTGATTGATCAAAGGGAGGTCGTGGATCGTTGATCTGAATCCATTTCAGAGTTTCGGATACCGGGATTTGGAGGAGTCAAGAGTCGAGACTCTTCATCACAGGAGTCCCAAAGTTGCGAAATGTGAAACGTCAAAATCCCGAAACAGGCACATCAATCGGAGTTTCGGATACCGGGAGTTGGAGGAGTCAAGAGTTGAGACTCTTCATCACAGGAGTCCAGAAGTTGTGAAATGAGAAATGTCGAAATCCCGAAACAGGCACATCAACCAGAGTTTCGGATACTGGGAGTTGGAGGAGTCAAGAGTTGAGACTCTTCATCATAGGAGTCCCGAAATTGTGAAAGCGCTTTATGGATAAGCATTTGGTCACCGTCGGTGGTCACATCGTCGAAGAGCTGTAGAGAATAGATCGAAGAGACAAGCTCCATTTCAGAGTTTGGGACATGGAGAGTCGAGATGACTCATCACAAAATCCCTAAAACATGAAATGTGAAATGCGTGTTCAGAATTGGCCCCTGGTCATAACCTATGGTCACATCGACGAAGGCTCAAGGGAGGAGCTAGCACAAAGCTAATCTCCATTTTGGAGATCATGACTTGGAGAGTCGATATGCCTCACAACAGGCATTTGCGACATGCGAAATCGCGAAATGTCGAAATGAGAAAAACACCTTTTGGTGTAGGTTTCGGATACCGGGAGTTGGAGTGTCAAAACACTTCACCATAGGAATGGCGAAATGATGAAATGTCGAAATGCAAAATGGAGAAATCAATGCGAGACCCTGTGTTTTTAATCCAATGGTGTTGGATACTTGGAAATCTGATCGAAGGGTTGTTGTTTCTCTTCATAGTTAATCGATCAGTTACGATTCAGTTAGCAGAACTGAATCATGACTCTTGGATGGTTGCCGATTCAGTTGCTAATGTGTTTTCTGGAGGTTCAAAGTGTAACTACTAGAAATGACTGGTTGTTTCTTCCAGAGGAATGGAAGAGACTTCAGGGTGATCACCAGAGAAGATGAAGAGTCTTGAGGCATCTTCCAGTGGCATGAATATTGTTCATAGAGGCTATTGACAGATGTAAGATTGTTGAAGCTTGGAACTGCAACAGAGGGAATGAGCTCGACTGTGACAGAGAAGACGAAGAGTCTCGACTGTTGGAGAGGCTAAGGAATCTCGTCATAACACCCAGTGATGATGGACGCATGGGTTTAACCGCCAGAGAAGATGAAGAGTTGCAATGATTATAAGGAAGAGCACTCGACATGGGGAGAGCATGCAGAATCAATGTGAAGAGAGGATGCAGAACATGCACAGAAAGAATACATATATAGAACAAAGAAGAGATGGAGGCTGTTGTAGAGAGGAATTACACACAACAAATGGCATGCTGTGGGCAAGAGCTGAAATACATAGAAGAGGTGTAATTCAGAGAATCAAAATAAGACCCAGAGCATAAAGCGCAGCAAAAGCAAAGAACAGAGATGCATAGCTGAGACAGTAAAAGAAGGTTGAGGTGCACTTGTAGAGAAAAGAAAAAGATCAGAAAGAGAAAGAAGATGCAGGTAGAGAGACACTGATACAAGAGAGAAGAGCAGTGTAGCAAAATAGTGATGAGACTGGTAAGCCATTGATGAACATTATATCACTGTAATAAGTTCTAGTAGCAAAGATTTATATTTCAGGGTGGTAGGGAGGTGCTAGGGAGGGTTGTTGTCCTCAGAGGTTCAAGTGGGTTCTTGAACATAGGGAGTTGTAGCTTCCATCTGGTTGCAGCCAGAGAAACTAGGGTGGTAGGGTGGTGCAAGGGAGAACTATTGTTCTCTGTTTTACAGGTTTGTGCCTGTGTGACTGGAAGTTTGTGCTTCCATCCAGTTGGTGTTGGAAAACTCAGGGAGTTGTTGCTTCCTTCTAGTGGGTGCTAAAGAAACCAGGGAGTTGGTGCTTCCTTCTAGTGGGTTCTAGAGAAACCAAGGAGTTGGTGCTTCCTTCTAGTGGGTTCTAGAGAAACCAGGGAGTTGGTTCTTCCTTCTAGTAGGTGCTAGAGAAAACATAGATTTGGTGCTCTCAACAAGTTGCAGCTTGCAAAACAGAGGTTGTGGACTCATAATGAGTTGGAGCTCATATGTATGATAATGTACAGAATGTAAAGATTACTTATCATACCAAGAAGAAGAAGAGGTTTTTACCCTTTATGGGTTTCCTCAAGAAATATATGTCTCTGTGTATCTCATATGTGTGAATGATGTTGAATGTTCTATTGCTTACTTCCCTGCATTG
>JZKD02S1988746.1:2178604-2189759 GCA_000966675.3 Picea glauca
TACATCTGTGGAGTTATACTCCAGTCTGAAGAATACTGCAGAGATGAAATCCCCAAATGCTTAACCAATAAGAAAAGTGTAGTGATTTGGCAACCCGAACACAGTTGCGCGGCAATAGATCTTGTCTGTTTTAATTTGTTTATGTTTCTGTCCCACAAGGGTTAGGTATTCAAGGGTTCTACAGACAAGGGTTTTCCCTGTGCTATAGCTCTCTAATATATGTGAGGGGTCCAATAGTAGTACTCGGCCCAATATCTTAGAGCACTAACTAAGGAGGATAGACTATACCCTTAGCCATACTACCCAACTACCTAGGTACTAGAGAGTATCTTCCTGAGTGTTGTTCTCGGTGGCACTATAGTAGTCAGGCGATCGATCGGTTTATCTAAAGAGGGATTCAGGAAATCTAGGTCGATCCGTACACAGGTGTTGTCTAATGCGCTACCACTCGAAGGGGTACCAACAGGGGTTACAAGGGTGGCCAACAGATGTGTGTTTAAGAACCACTTGTATTTCCTGCATGTATGAATCCCTCAACCACGGGTTTATGCGCGTAACGACAGATCTCTGTCGCTTAAAGACGTCGAAATACGTCTCTACCTTGAAAAAAAAATTCCCACAATTTCTGTCAAGGAAAGTGCTCTGATACCACTTGCAATATACCAAATATAAAAAGTATGTGGAACAGAAATAAAATGCTAGAAATGGCATAATAACAGTAATATAACCAGCATATTCTCCACAATAACACAGAAATGATATAAGAACAGCAACAGAAATAACACTTTGATTCATAAATCAATGTTCATAGGCCTCTTCGAGGGGGAAACCTCCAATTGAGCAGCGCTCTATTACAATAATCTCCAAGCTAGGGTTTTCATACCCTCGACCCTTATTTATACTAAATATGTCTATCAAAAGAAGCATCTAGAGGAAGATCCTTTTAGAAGCGAAAGCTTCTATTAGGTCTTCTTCCATATGCCTTATTCTATTTTATTGAAAGGCCTTATTAATATTGACCTTTATTACATCCGAATATATTTCTCTACCTATGTGTGGGTTAGGACCCTAACATGCTCATATTGCGAATCCTGTGGAGAACCGAAATCGAAATATGGGCAAGGGTCATCCAGTATACAGGTTGGCTCTGTAAAATTGCCTTTATCAATAGAAAGCGTCCCCCCAGGGAAAGCCATCTCTTACACCAGTTATTTATCTTGGTATCGAATTTGTCAATAAACCATTGCTAATCCTCCACTTTATAACTATCTAGTTTCAAAAAATACCCCAGATATTTAAATCCCAAAGAAATCTCTTTATAAGAGAAAAGGATAATTTCTTGTAATGATCGAAGATTTTCCGGAGAGACCCCCGAGTGCAAGAAGACAATTTTTTTGTGCATTTATCACCGGGCCTGAAGCACGACAGAAAACATGAAGAATAAATTGTATTTCCTCCCACTCAGTAAGAGACGCTCTTGTCATTATAAGAATATCATTAACAAATAACAGATGAAGAACCTTAATCAATTTGGAGACCTTAATCCCCGAAATAGTGTCAGCAGCTTGTGCTTTCTTTAGAGCAAGACTAAGACCTTCCATAACCATGATGAAAAGAAGGGGCGACAACGAGCAACCCTGTCTAAGTCCTCTGCCACTTTTGAAGAAATTAGAAGCCTCCCCATTGATCAAGATTGCATAAGTTGTAGAGGTTATGCAAGCCATAATCCAATTGGTTGTTGGTATACCGAATGCACATTGTAGCATAATTAACCGTAGAAAATCTCAATTGGTACAATCATAGGCCTTTTTCAAATCGAGTTTCAGAATTATGGCTTGTAGTTTTTTTATTTTTAATATTGTGTAAACACTCTTGGGCAGTACCAATAGCATTGAGAATTTTTCTTCCTTTAAGAAAACCCAGCTGCTCTTTTGATAGTGATCTAGACAATATTGGCCTTATTTTCTTTGCAATAAATTTAGCAATTATCTTGTAACATAAGTTGCAGAGTGCAATAGGATGAAAATCACTGAATGAAGAGGGATTATTTGCTTTGCGAATCAAGGCCAAAAAAGTTGAATTAATTGAAATGATAACCTCCCCTCTGATTCTTGTTTCTTCAACCATATCTAATAAATCATGTCCAACCAACTCGAAAAAGGATAAGAATAATTCAACAATCCATCCATCTGGATCGAGATTTTTGTCCTTAGCAAATCCCCTTAGAATGTCATAAATTTCATCCTTCGAAACAACCTTTTCTAGTAAACTTAACTCATCCTCACACACAAAGCTTGGGAACAACCTGACAGAGTTGATCTGATCGTCAATATTGTTCTAGCCTGTATCACTAAAGTTTTGAAATAATTGATTGCTTCTTCCTTGATGGCTTGCTGCCCCGTATGTATGCTTCATGTGTCATCTTTTATCTCCCAGATGTATTTTTTATTCAGCCTATAGCTAGCGAAACGGTGAAAAAACTTGGTGTTCTTATCACCACTTTTAATCCATATCGCCCTACTCTTCTGTCACCACCTTTCTTCCTTTGCCAACAACAATTTCTTCCTCTCTACCTCAATATTGTACAAGGTGTGAACATCGATATCAGAACTAATGCCTTGTATCATTTGATCACAATTGATTGCAAGCGCCTCTTCAATCATTTCCAAGTCTAACAGATCCTGTAGACGCTTCTCCTTAGCCCACAATTTAACACGAGCTTTTAAAGAAGAGAGTTTCCCAACCAGTCTTCATTGAGAAACTGTAATATGAAGTAGATTCGGATCATTCCAAACCTCCCTAACCATCCCCACAAAGGAATCCTCACCAATCCATACAGGGTTTAATTTGAAGGGATAAGCAACCACCAGAATCCATACACCAAACTCAAGGAAAATTGGAGCATGATCAAACAGGAATGGAAATTCTACCCAAGTCCTATACCTCAGGGTAGAGGCAATGAGATCCTCCACTACATAGATCCGTTTGAGATGTTTTGATATATAGGCATCCCAGGACCCGCCATTCCGCCACGTAGGTACAATCTCTGCAGGGGCAACATCCACTAGACTATTTTTTATAAAGAGCGATCTAAAAAACCCGCCAATGAGTCTTGCAACGTTGTTTTCCCCCAAACATCCTTAGAAGAAGTAGTGAAATTCATATCTCCAGTAATAATTAAATCCCTATGAGCTAAAATACCAGTACCATCCATAGAATCCTAGAAATATTTTCAGTCTTGACAAGGTCCGTAAACATTCAAAAGTGATATCTTTTTGTTGTCCATTAGGGAGATTCCTGACAAAAAAATACAACCACTGCTTAGATATGGGTCTAGTACAAAAATATTTGGATCCCAAGAAGCTATTAGTCCACCAGATGTCCCCACAACACTAACAACACATATCATCTAGTCGGGCCTGAGCTTATTCACAAAAAACCTTCCCTTATCCACAACCACCATAGTTTCTTGCAAGAAGATAATGTTAGGAGAAGTTTTATACAGGAGTCTATTAAGGGAGGCTTGTTTCAAGGGTCCTCCTACCCCTCTAATTTTAAGGGAGAGAAGGATCATGGTTTATCCCTTGCTAGGGATTTCATGCCTCTAAGCGCCCCAAGTTCAGTGGAAGTATTAGGTAATGAATCTGAAGTGGTATTGGTAGACCCCGCCTTCCTACGGGAACTTCTAGTTTTAATTTGCGAGACTTTGAACCCAAAACCCCTTGACCACACAGGATCAGAAACAAGATGGGTCCCCTTCCCTTCACTATCCTTAAAAGCTCCTAAGGCTGATGACCTATCCACACAAAGAATGCCCAAAACGGTTGGTAGCGGCTAAGGGTTAGAATCCTTGTTAATTGAAGGAATTAAATCTGTAATCAATCTATCCAAAGCAGAGTCACTGAGAGTTGATTCAATAAAACCGGGAGCAATAAAATAATCATCCTCAATCCCAGTATGACTAATAGAATTGGAAATTACCCAATCGGTAGGTGAAACCTCACAAGGACTCAGGGTTTTGTCCCCACCCAAAGCAGTTTTCTCAGGTTCAGTGAAAATTGTCTTATCAGATTCTAGAACCGTCCTTTGAGACTGGTCGGGGAAGAGGATAGAATTTAAGTGGTCGCACTCCCAAGCAGAAAAAGAAAAGTAAAGCTTAGGGAAAAAGTGTTTCAACTTACCAACAAAAGTAGTGTCCAGTGCTACAGGACTTTCCTCAGAGCATAGTCCTGGATATTCTAGTGGATCTCGAGCATCCTCCAATGGCATGACATTGTCACCATGAAAATCATCCGCTAATTCATCGTCAAGAAAAGAGCCAAAGGTGTTTGGACACTCCTTTCTCAAATGACCGGTCCTCCTACCAAGAGTACAGCAAAATGGTAGACCCAAATAGTCCAATCATTGTACAAACAGGAGATCCCACCATTCAATCTCTAAAACTTCCAGAAGTCTCTCATGGATGTCAAATTCTATGATCACTTTAGCCATTATTTTATCCAAGGAATGCAAGTCTGCCTCATCTATTTTTAAAAAACGACCAATGGAATTCCCAACCGCCTCGAGTGCTTTTAAGTTCCACATCTGTAAAGGGAGACTCGGGAGGAGCACCCAAATATGTCGAAAACTAAAATATTTCATCACTGGATTAATGCTTCGACGCCACATTTTCAACATTAAGCTCCCACCGTCATAACTCCAAAAATTATTCAAAACCAATTCTAAATCCTCCAGACACTTGAACACAAATCACATCCAACCTCTCAGCAATGAGAGCACCTCTGGGGAGTATCCTAGCAAGGGAAACCAACTCCTAAGCACACACTCGTCGAGAAGTGACACAACGCGAATGATAATCCAATTTCCCAACTAAGGCACAAAGTGTCAGGTTGCAAGATTCTTCAAGGCCTATGTCCATACCCATCACCAACTTATGTTTTGTTCTTTTTGGTTTCTACACCTTCATTGTTCTCTTAACACGAATCCTATGATATATCCATCAATCTCTTACATTATCAATGCCTTTAATGGTCTTTTCTACCTCCGTAGTACCCTTCGAAAACCCTCCTAACCCCTGCGACTTCTCAACAGGTTGATAAAGCACGGAAGTCCCTACTGGAATCTCTGCAACGTATATCGAAAAACAAGTCTCCAAAGAGTTTACATGCTGGTGCAATGGATGAGGCTCGTCAGGTAGAGTAGCAGGGAAGGCACCTGCATTCAACTTATCATTAATATGCTCAATAGGGTGACAATTTTTGTTATTAAATCCGCTATATGCATCCACCGAGGAGAATAACCCTGCCCTCTTCCATTGCTCCTCGCTAACCGCACTCATGAGTTCATTGACTTCACTTTCCATTAAAAGGAGCACCTGGAAGCCACATGAGGTTCCACCATTAATAACAGTGAATAATCAAAGCAGAGAGGTCTCGTTAACGTTAAGGCATTCCTGGATTTGGGAAGTTAGGATTATGTGACAAGACAAAAGCGCCAGTTCCGTAGTTAGAGAGCCTGCTAGGTGGCTTACTCCTCCGAATCTACTCTAAGAAAGATACGAGAAAGTTCCACTGGCTCAAACTTGAAGTGAACCAATTTTAGTAGTGCTCCATCTCCCTAGATCCTCTCCATCATCGCCAAGTGAACTGCACCAAAAACCATCCCACTCGCCAAAATGCAAATCTCCTTCCAGCTCAATATACAAACCATTACCATCCTTTAACGAGCTAGAAACTCTGGCTCAAATCTAAAAGAACCAACGTGGTTTGTGTGCAAGTTCCCCATATCCATTCCCCCTTTGCCATGGAACCTATAACCATGGTTCCCGCTCTCTCAATTCAAAAATTGTCTTCCCGCCTTCCACTACTTCAATTCCCTCTTACGTAATGATGTCTTAGAATTCATAATATTATTACTACATCTTCCACTCCCATATATTAAGACAGTTTAATAGTTAATCACAACAACATTGAATAAATCCAAGGAATTGGACCAAATGTGTGGTCTATAACTTCCATGTCAACAACATATTTTGTACAAATGATTTAATTGATTGAACTAATCCTTGAAGCTATATGTAGCACCACTTTTCGGTTACCAAGGCTTAATCGCTCTTAAATAAAACTATAACACCACTTTGTACATAGCTCATACTGGCATTATAGTAATAACATGCATTTAATCAAGAAATTCAATTAAACTCAGAGTAAACATAAGATTTACTGCTATAATCAGAAATCAATAGTATTAACATTAAATTGATATACACAGTGGAATACATGAATAAACATCATCTGATACTTATCTTTGAAATAGTGCTAGAGTCCACCAACCACGTGCAGGCCTTCCACGAACCTCCCAGCCTTAGATCGCACTGCTCATCAGCTCAGCAGTGGGTCACCCCCGAGCTGGGACTAAGCTCCACCCCAAGGCAAGGAATCCTAGGCTAGGCTGAGGTTACAAGGAAAACAACATAGAAAACTGGAAGGATTCTTCCCAAGATGCCATCTTACACCCACTACTACCAGACTCTCATTCCCCACATGCCTATTCCGCCCGGGAGTATACACCTTCACAAGCATAGTCCATCGGTGCTAACCTCCCTCTCTGGGTCTCGGCAACATGCCGGATCAGGAAGTCTCAGAGCCCAAAGCTGGTGCTAGACACTCTCTAGAGGAAACCACTTCCCAGCAAACTCTCTCACCTAGAGAGAATTGCTCACAGGCCTGACAACCTGCCTCTTCCAACAACAGTCACCTCCCTCACCTGGAGAGAGGTCATACATAGGCTCAATCACAACTTGCACTGGCCAACAAGCCACACGCAGTCCAGCTCTGCGTGGCCACAACTGCCAACCGAAAAAAACAAACATGGGCTTCCTAAATAGGCTTAGCAATGGCGCAAGGTCTCATAGTGTTGGTTCTCGGGGATGTGTGACAAACAATCCACACAGGGAATGACACAGGTTTCATGACTCATAATGGAGAGGGGAAAAACAGCCTTTCAGAAATGAACACAGGCTTCTCGACTTTTGAAACAAAGGATATACACGGTTTTTTTTTAGTTTTTTTTTCAGAGCCAAACACAGGCTTTTCGGCTCACAGGGAAGCACGAGGGTTCTCTGCAAAGATCGGGTCGGTCATACTGCTCAGAGCTCCATACACGCTCAGGCAGTCGGGTGGAATGGACGAGGAACCCCTCTCATGGCTCATCTTGGTCGTTTTATTCGCATGCACCAGGGTTGACACTTGTCACCCATGGAACTGCATGCATTCTATTCAGCATGCATTCTTTCCCATTTGGTGGTCCCTCGTCCTTCCCCAAGAACTTAGGATAAAACGTCACATTCACATAATTCATGTGGCTTTTTGGAATAATAATAAAATATTATTCCCAAGGTTTAAACCCCTAGGATTAGCCCTTAGGCTCAACACTTAGCCCCTTTTTCCCACCTTCCAGCCCCTAATTCCTTGCCCACTCTGTGGAAGCTCAGTTCCCCATCACTCATTCATCATGGTCGGTCTGTACGTGGCGGTATTTATATTTTATTAATGTGTTGTTGACATACAAGTACAAAATCAGGCCCTTGGCCTCCAACCCTTAGGCTCTCTGGCCTAACAATCACATAAGCCCACCGACTTAGCTCACCAGCGTATAACACATATTTACAATTCATTTCATACATCAGATTTACAACTGGGCTCGGCCTTGGGGACATTACACTATATACATTCCACTATATATTTGCACGTTAAAATAATGAAGAATATACAAAACAATATATAAACAAATTAAAAAAGATATTTGAAATGAAAATACTTGATCAATATTATTATGCTAATTATTTCACTACTTTTAATATTATTTCATTGTGTTACCAAATATAATCAATACTAAGTAAATTAATTAAACTTGTGAAAATTTGATCATTAATAATGATTAATATACGATGGCAATGAACCTTGGTTTATTGGACCTTAAGAAAAAAAAGGTAAGGAATCATTCATTTTCTTTAAAAATTTATTTCTATGCTCAAAAAGATAACGGAGAAGGTTTCCTAAATGTTCAAAGATAACGGAGACGATTTCCTAAATGTTCAAAGATAACGGAGAAGATTTCCTAAATGTTCATAGTTTTGATGAGTTAAAAAGTTAGAAAAGTAATTTAAGCTAAAAAGAATGTGTTGTTACAAATATTTTGAAATGAAAATTTAATGTGGACTTTTACTAAATGTTTTAAGAAAAGTGTATTTTATCCTCCATATTTTTAATAGTACAAAGGTAACAAATTATTTCATCAACAATTACATTTTAAAAATTATCAAATTAATCTTTCACAATAAAACCCACCCACCACATATTAAAGTAGAAAATTAAGTATTTCATATTAAGCATACACATATACATATTTACTTAAACCAAGCATGTTAAGCACCATTTTAAGCATTATGAGAGCGATTTATAAGACCCTTTAGGAATAATAAATAAGTTGTGCCCAGTTTTTCAAAAGATTTAGAGGCTTAATAAAAGGATGTTTGCTTTCTCCATTATTGTTTCTTCTAGTAGCGGAAGGTTTTAGCAGGATGTTGAAGAAGACTAGCTCAGAGGGAAAATTCTTTGGTATTAAGGTTGCAAAAGGGATAGCCATAACCCACTTACTTTTTGTTGATGATGTGGTGATTTTAGGGTTTGGCTCAGTTGAGGAGTGGATTGAGCTCAAGCAGATTGCCAAGCTTCAGGCACGGAGGTAAATTGTCAGAAATATTTTTATTTTTAATAATATTGAGGCAGAGAAGTTGGTAAGGATTGATGAGATATTTGAAATACCTATAGGAAACTTGGACTATGGAATGAAATATTTAGGGTTTCTTTTGAAACCTAATGACTATAGGGTCTATGATTGGACTTGTCTTCTTTAAAAGATTGAAGAGAGTTTGGTCATTAGACTTTCTGGTGGCTTTCCTTGGGTGGAAAAATGATTCTAATTAAGTCATTTCTTCAAAACTTGTCGGTCTACTAGCTTAGTTTAGATAAGGTTCCAAGCAAAGTCAAGTCAAATATTTCTCAAATTTTCTCAAGGGAGCTAGAAAGTCCTCAAGTTTTCATCTAGTAAGCTAGGATACGATCTCTAGGCCAAAATTCCTGGGTGGTTGGGGTATTTGGAACATACAATGGTTTTCCCAGACGTTGGTTGTTAAGTCACTTTGGAGGGGACAATTTGGCTCTAGACTTTGGAGTAAAGTTATAGTTAAGAAATATCTAAAAGGAATGTATGTGATCTTCTGGATGTGAGCTGAGAAGTATAATTTTTTTGTTGCCTCAAAATTGGATCTATGCCTTTGTTAAAGAATTGGCTTGCATGGTAAGTGGGAAATGGAGCTCGAGTTCTGATTGGGAGGATCCCTTTATAGGATGTGGATCATCCTATATACTATCATCTACTGTAATACATCATTTAAAGTCTCTTAAGGTTTTCTCTCTAGCTCATATTGTACAATCCTCTTTGTTAAATGCATTGGGTTCTCGGGATTGGTTATCCTCTAATGATCTTAGTCTTGAAGGTGATTTGGACTTGGAATGAAATTATTTCTTGAAGGTGTTGAGATGCAGTGGAGTTGCTCTTAAGAGTGAAGAGGACTCACTTGTTTGGACATGGAACCATTCTAAAGGAGCAGTGACTATGAAATCGGCATATGAAGCTTTGATTGCCCAGAATATGATGGTGGAACTTGAATGGTGGCACAAAGCCTTATGGAAATTGTAGGCTCCTGTCAAAATTATTCTCTTTGTTTGGTTATGTCTATGTGATCGTATTCTCATTGGGGAAAACTTCAGGTGTAGGGGCAAAATTGGGCCTTCAGTTTGAATTTTATGCTTAAATGATGAAGAGACTAAGCATCTACTTGCAAACTGTGAGGTTACACGGTTTATTTGGAAGGAGGTCTGTGCTCAATTAAGGATTAGTAGATTCTGGAATTTATCGTCTTTGAATGAAAATTTGTTGTCTTGGTTTCTGGATTTTCTTATGCACGGGATGGTTCCTCTCTTTGTTCTTTGGGGCATTTGGTGCTACAAGAATAAGATTATGTTTGAGAATTATTCCATAAATGATTTTGGTCTTTTCTCCAGGATTTTGTTTGCTATTAAGGATATGCCTTGTTCTTTTGAGGGTGATAATTTTGGTTTTCTTATGAATCCAGTCTATTTTGGGGAGATGCCTTTAGGCTTATTTGATGGAGTTGTTGCTTGTGATCAATGTGGTGTTGGAATTGTCTTAAAACTGAGTGGGGTTCACTTCTTTAGAATTCATCTTGTTGTTGGCTTAAGTTCGAATATTAAAGCAAAGCTACTTGGTTTGTGGGGTCTCTTGAACTTTGCCTTGAGAAGTCAATTTTTTGAATTAATGGTGGTTGGTGATTCCAAGGTTGTTCTGGACTAGTTTACTAGAAAGTCACAGTTGAATGCTTTGAACTTACAGCCTTGGATGAAGAAGGGAATTGAGCTCAAGCAAAATTTTAGTTGGATTCAGTGTTTTCATGTTCATAAGCAGTTCAATTGTTTGGTGGATTCTCTGTCAAAGAAATCTCTTGGGAAACAAATCAGATGGTTGGGTTTTGAAGAAGTATTTGAAGGCTCTATGACCAACTCTAGACCTTATTTTATTTTCTGAAATTTTTTCCATAGTTTGGTTCCTACTTGCCTTTTTTGTGAGGAGACTGTTTTTGGTAATTGGACATAGTTCACTTTAGTTTAAGTTATAGTGGTATGGTTATATTGTGCTAATTATTGACAAAAATCTCATGTTTTTTGAGATTAGGCTTTGTAGTTGGTAGCAAAATTTTTGATGTGATGTTGTATATCGACAAATGTAGTCATGTATTATGACTCTATATGTCACATTATGTACTGAAAAGTTTCTTTTGATACAATATGAATGGCATTGAAACTATTTTCTTTTTTGGAAAAAGAAAGAAAGTTGTGCCCTATTTATTAGACGTTTGAGATGGGTAACGAATAAGTTGTACCCATGGTTACAATTGCTAATGTTATGCATAAGTTGTGTAGGAGTGTGTACAAATTTGTTTAGTTTTAGTTTTATTGAGCATTTGTTTTCGCAAAGGTTTCAATATATATATATATATATATATATATATATA
>JZKD02S1988746.1:2190408-2206242 GCA_000966675.3 Picea glauca
AAATCATACTTTTAAATCAAATAAGAATTAATTTTTTAATAAATCACCATACTTTTTTTTTTAATAAGTATTGAAATTTTTATTAAATTTTTTGACTTTATATAATTTTTATTTATTTATTTATTATAGGTTCATACCATAATCATAAATGAATCCTAAATAACCATAGAGAATTTTGGAGGCTAATGATTATAGAGATAATAAAAATAATTAAAAAAAGTAAGGAAAAATTTATTAAAAATTAGACTTAGAATATAAGTAAAAGTAATAATAAAACATAAAAGGGTTGGGATCTAACTACTAAACTTTAAAAAAAAACGTAAAAATAACTTTAAAAAAAAAATATTAAAGATAAGCTTAAAAGAATAAAAAGGAAAGAAAGAAAAATAAAAAAAATAAGTAGGGAAAAAGGAACCAAAAGGAAAATAAAGAGAAAAAAACCAAAGGAAAATAAAGGAGAGGGACAACAAAGATCAAGGTGAAGAAAGGGTTATTTAGAGACATACCCCGACGTTAATGTAGAGATCCAATTTTCATTTATCTTCTAACCATTGTTCATGTTGAGATTATTAGGACATTTTTATATTTTAATCGCTTCCCTAAATTTTATATGATGGTAGTGATCCACTTTGGCAAGAATACTAGTGTCCTCAATGCAAATGTGATGCTTAGTCTTGTAAGAGTGTTATGCCAAAGTGGAGGAATGACTAGAATTATGTTTAATAGCATCAAAATGCTCTTGAACCTTGATATTAATGGAACGACCAATTTCGCCCATGTAAGGTTCACCACATGAGCAAGGGATCATGTAGACACCTTTCTTTATTAGTGGGGTTAATAAGGTCCTTGACAGATTTGAGGGGGCTCCGAATAGTGTTAATGGGTTTGAAAGTGGCCACAATGTTCCTCTTCCTCAAAATTCGGGCAAGTTTGTCAGTAATCCATTGTATGTAGGGAAGGAAAACATTGGGAACTTCATTATTGATGTCCTTTTTTCTCAGTCCTCTGGTAGCATTTTGAAAGGATTTGATCCCTTGGTGCTTCTTGTAGCCATTATTCTTGAAAACTTCAAGGATATGGGTTTTTTTATTTTCTAAATGATCTTCATCAAATATTCTTAAAGCTCTAGTGGATAGAGTGTTGAGAACTCCTATCACCAAGTTTAAATCCTTGTTCGAGGAATTAAATAAAAATATTGTTATCACCAAAATTAGTAGACATGCTCTTGGTAATTTATCCCGACATTTCAAGGTTTTGTTCTAAGTGTCTACCAGTATTGTCATCAAGCACATTAATTTCCAATGGAGAGGTGGAGCTAGATGATAAAATTAAAATGGAGGAACTTAATTGCACCATCACCATATCATTGATACTACTCATACATTCCTTCGACCTATTCATGGTGTTAGGGTTTTGAGAAGGCTCCACTGAAACAAAAGCGTTGAACTCATAATCATGGTACTTTACATGGATAATACAACTATCATGTTCTTCATCACAACTATTATTACCCACAAACTCATCAATGTTGTTATAACCATTAAACCCATTACCACTCTCATTGTGGACTAGCCTATGTGACGAATTTGGGAATAGATTTGTCTTCCAATTGCAAAACACCTCGAGCATTCTCAACAATAAAGTTTCTTACAATTCTATCCAACATTGTTTTCTAGGAGATACTCACCTTACTAAATGATTTTTTTCCACCAACTCTGCATTTGTGTTGAGCATATTCCATAAATCAACAAATTAAAACTTCATGAATTTAAAACAATTTTGAACTCATCCTGAATTCCATTATTACTATGTATTTGAGGGGTCACACATCTTGGAAGAAGGTGATCAGAATGAGAACAATTCTAAAATGGGGAATTTCCCTCAAACACTATGGATTGGGGGAGAGCAATGAGATTGCATTGAGTTGAGGCTTGGTTTGGCGTTTTTTCCAACTGTGAAAATTTATTACAATGTTTCTTACTAAAAACGTATTCAAATTTCAAATCCTTTAAGGTGGAGAAAGCATCAATCCTTGTCCACAAACTTAGACTGATTTAAATTTAAAACAAGTCAAGAAAAACTAAATTCACATATCACAACAAGACTTGAAACCTAGTTTGGAACCATCCATTATAAATTAAATTTGAGAAACACTTCAATGATATTTCAAAGAAATTCCTTGGTCCAATTAAACCTCACTAATTAGCATCAAAGAAGTTGGACTTAGTCATTTACCTTAGGGATACCCCCTTTGAGTTGGAGAGGAGCCAACTTAAAGAGTGAGTGTAACATACCCAACCACCCATGTTCCTATTGGGATGGTGGGGTACTTTAAAATTTCATTCACCATCTTTAAGTATTGTGTCAATACCTTTATATTCCATTCTTTGTTAGCTATGATACCATTATGCCATATTATTAAATGTTTAATGCATACTAAAATGGCAAGAAGCTAATGCAATTATATTTAAATCATTTATAAATACAGATGCATAATACCCATGCAACATAATAACAATTAAATCCATCATTTGTTCAATGTAAACATCATAAAACATACCACTTATCTTTAGGAAATACTACACCAATTAGTTGCATACTTCAGATGTTCCACCCAACCATATGCACCATTTCACTTAATATCTCTACAACAATACACACTCAAGATGGGGATATGAGTCCACAATGAAGGAAACCTATGGCTAGCTCTAATCCTCACACACACAAGCCCAATTCCCAATCTATTATGGTATGTTCACTCACAAAACCATTCCAAATCACCAGCTCTCTTTCCTATTCAGCGTGCACAACCCAAGGAAGTGTATCTTGTTCTCTGCAATGTAATCCCTTGGGATATCTCACCTCTTTCCTAAGCTACACAGATTGACTAGGAAATATCTTTATTGGGAATTACAAGGGCTCTCAAATGTTGTTAATTCCTCTCAATTGAATTAATTTCTTAGGCATACATGCATAGTTCCCACATGAGTTCCCTTCCCATAAATTATTGTGATATTGGCATAATAGCTTATCATTAGATCAAGCTATCTCCTATACACTCTTCAACAGAATGACTAACAATGATGGACAACTCCCAAAAACCAAGGCCTAAGTATGCACATTCCCAACTCACCTCGTGGATCTCAAGGAAGCCCATGTAACTACTTTGGTAACTAATCCCAAAGTTGATATCATAAATCAAGACTTAACACAAAATCATGTAAGGAAATTTGAATCAGGAATATAATAATATGTTTTGTCTTTATCCCCTTTGAGGCCCCCTAATCCCCCTTACCTCTCTCTCTCTTGTCGAATCATAGCCCCCCATGTTCTCGTCCTTCTTGTCTATAACTGATGATGTATCTTTTTAACTACTTTCAATGTACAACATTACATATTACATCACTTAGATTTCATCCATTCATTGTATATACAAATGTACATTTCTATTAGGGGATCCAAATTGGGGTGTCACATTCCCCTCCCCCTAAATTTTGCACTGTCCTCGATGCACATTACCATATATATATTATCCAAGGAAACCCACTAGGTATTTCCCCTCATTTTGAGGATGGTACAAGAGGTAAACCAACCAATTGAATTTTTGGAAACCTAACCCAGTGGGGGCATCAATTGCGGCCCAATAATATTTATAGAGTATCTAGCATGGGGACTTGACCCTATGACCTCATTCTTGTAATTCAAAGCACTCAACCACTCGAGCTAACCCAACGAACTTATATATATACAACAAGTTTTACATCAAAATTTAAAAGTATACGTGGGTAATCCTCTCACATCACATTTTTCGTCTCCCATGTAACTTCTTCAAGGTTGTAGCAAGTCCACTGGACCTTTACCTACCCTATGGCTTTATTTTGGAGCACCATGAATTTCTTGTCCAGTATATGCAATGGTTGTACCTGGAAGTATCCTTTGTGCTCCACCTAAATCAAAGTTTAGTTAGTGACATTGTTAGGGAATACTTTTTTAATAATGACACATGAAATACATTATGCACTTTCATAGAAGAAGGCAATATAAGCATGTATGCAATTGGTCCTGGTATGTCCAATATTTTAAATGGAGCACAAAATTTGGTTGATATTTGGGGAAACTTCTGAACTTCAAAGAACTCTTATTTGGATTTACTTTCAAAAATACATGTTCTCCGACTTTAAATTCTCTGGGTTTCATGCCTTTATCTACATAACTCTTATTTATGTCTTGTGTTGCCTTCAAATTATGTTTAATATTGACCATTTTCTCTTCCATTTCCATGAGCAACTCTAGCCCAAGTACTACTCTTTCTACTAGACTATCCCAACTCATTGGAGTATTGTATTTTTCCATATAAAGCTTCAAATGGGATCATTTTCAATGAAACTTGATACCCATTGTTTTTTTAAAAATTCCACCAAATTCAAGTATTCTTCCCACTTGGAAGGATTATCTGTCACATACATCCTCAGAATATCTTCAATTACTTGATTAACTCTCGCTATCTCCCCATCTATTTATGGATGATATGATGTACTCAAATTCAATTTTTTGCCAAATCCTCTAAACAATCCTTTCCAAAAGTTTGAATTAAACTTTGGATCTATGTCTAACACAATTTCCTTAGTTATTCCATCTAACCTGATAATTTCCTTCATATAAATTTATGCAATATTAATTTCCTTATGACTCAAGTTTACTAGAATAAAATGATTAGACTTTGTTAATTTATTAATAAAATGATGCACCAGTATTCCATATTCTCCCAAATTGAATTTAAAGTTGGTTGATCAAATTTAAAGTTGGTTGCTCAAATAAATATTTCTTCCCCATTAAATAATGTCTCCACATTTTTAGTGCATGAACAATGGAAAAAAGCTCCAAGTCATGTGTGGCACAATTTTTTCCATACTCTTTAAGATTCCTAGACTCATAGTAAATGGGATGTCCATTCTAAGTAAGGACTCCACCAAGTCCCTCTTTGAATGCATTTGTGCACACCATGATATCTTCATTTGAATCTATAATATTCAAAACGGGTGCACTAGTTAGCAATTCCTTTAGTAGTTGAAAACTTTCTTCAAAATGGGTGCACTAGTTAGCAATTCCTTTAGTAGTTGGAAACTTTCTTCACGCTTTGAGTTCCATTCAAATTCAATTCCTTTCTTTTGTAAATAAGTGACAAGGTGATAAATCTTAGAGAATATTTCTATGAATCTTATGTAGTATCCAACAAGCATTGTGAATGACCTTACCTCTATTACATTAATTGTTGTTGGTCATCCTCTAATGCCTTCAATCTTCTCTTGATCCACTCCCATCCCTTCCTATGAAATTATGTTCCCAAAGTAATGGATTTTTCTTTGGTGAAAAGAACATGTACTCAACTTATGATATGTTACCTACCATTTCTAGGGGTAACTAAGGAGATGATGTCTTGAGACCCATATGTTGCATACATGGAGTATCTATAGATATATAAATAGGTAGAACCCCACATCATACCATCCATAACCATGAGATCAATGGTTGCACCATTCATCACACCTATTAGCTCACAGAGGACAACAGGTCTTGCTCCATGAGGTAACGAGTCCAGTGTTGTGGTAAGTGTCATTTTAATAAATGTGTACATGGAAATTATGCACTTTTCCTTGTTTCACCTTGGTGGTTGACATTGTTTTCCCAATAAGTGGTCACCCTTGGGGTATTTCAGGGTATATATTTATCCAAGGAAACCCACTGGGTATTTCCCCTCATTTTGAGGATGGTACAGGAGGTAAACCAACCAATTGAATTTTTGGAAACCTAACCCAGTGGGGGCATCAATTGAGGCCCAATAATATTTATAGAGTATCTAGCATGGGGACTTGACCCTATGAACTCATTCTTGTAATTCAAATCACTCAACCACTCGAGCTAACCCAGCGGACTTATATATATACAACAAGTTTTACATCAAAATTTAAAAATATATGTGGGTAATCCTCTCACATCACATCTTTCGTCTCCCATGTAACTTCTTCAAGGTTGTAGCAAGTCCACTGGACCTTTACCTACCCTATGGCTTTATTTTGGAGCACCATTAATTTCTTGTCCAATATATGCAATGGTTGTACTAGGAAGTATCCTTTGTGCTCCACCTAAATCAAAGTTCATTTAGTGACATGGTTAGGGAATACTTTTTTAATAATGACACATGAAGTACATTATGCACTTTCATAGAAGAAGGCAATGTAAGCATGTATGCAATTGGTCCTATTATGTCCAATATTTTAAATAGAGAACAAAATTTGGTTGATATTTGGGGAAACTTCTGAACTTCAAAAAACTCTTATTTGGATTTACTTTCAAAAATACATGTTCTCCGACTTTAAATTCTCTAGGTGTCCTGCCTTTATCTACATAAATCTTATTTATGTCTTGTGTTGCCTTCAAATTATGTTTAATATTGACCATTTTCTCTTCCCTTTCCATGAGCAACTCTGGCCCAAGTAATACTCTTTCTACTAGACTATCCCAACTCACTGGAGTATTATATTTTTCCATATAAAGCTTCAAATGGGGTCATTTTCAATGAAACTTGATACCCATTGTTTTTTAGCAAATTCCACCAAATTCAAGTATTCTTCACACTTGGAAGGATTATATGTCACATACATCCTCGAAATATCTTCAATTACTTGATTAACTCTCGCTATCGCCCCATCTATTTGTGGATGATACGATGTACTGAAATTCATTTTTTTTCCAAATCCTCTGAACAATCCTTTCCAAAAGTTTGAATTAAACTTTGGATCTATGTCTAACACAATTTCCTTAGTTATTCCATGTAACCTGATAATTTCCTTCATATAAATTTATGAAATATTAGTTTCCTTATGACTCAAGTTTACTAGAATAAAATGATCAGACTTTGATAATTTATCCACCACTACCATTATTGAGTCATGTTGCCTTGTTGTCCTAGACAAATTAGTGATGAAATCAATGGTTACTACTTCCTATTTCCATTTTAGAATTGGCAATGGTTTTAGAAAACCTATTGGGTGTCTATTCTTAGCCTTCACTCTTTGGCATTAAATGCATTTGACTATGTAATCAATCACATCATGTTTCATTCTTGTCCAAAAGTATTGGATTCTTATTGTTGTAATTGTTTTATGGTAACCAAGATGTCTAGCATATGGAACATTATGCATATATTTTAGTACAAAATTCCTTAATTGACCTAAATTAGAAACATACATCTATTTTTATGCATCAATATTCCATGTTCTCCCAAATTATATTCTTTATATTTATGTTGTGCATTTTCCTATTGTATGCCTTATTTTACCTGTAGCTAATTCCCATATGAAACAACATATTCTAAAATCCCACTCTTTAAATATGATCTATACATTCTAATGGATATAACATGCATTACATGTATACTTCTACTGAGTGCATTAGAAACCTTTTTCTCTTTTCCTTTTATATGTTTAATATCAAAGTTTCACTCTCTCAAAAATTCTAGCTATCTTGTTTTCCTGGAATTTAAAGTTGGTCGCTCAAATAAATATTTCAGACCATTGTGGCCTATCCTCAAATCAAATTTCTTCCCCATTAAATAATGTCTCCACATTTTCAATGCATGAACCATGGAAAAAATCTCCAAGTCATGTGTGGGACAATTGTTTCCATACTCTTTAAGCTTCCTAGACTCATAGTAAATGGGATGTCCATTCTAAGTAAGGACTCCACCAAGTCCCTCTTTGCATGCATTTGTGCACACCATGATATCTTCATTTGGATCTATAATATTCCAAACTGGTGCACTAGTTAGCAATTCCTTTAGTATTTGGAAACTTTCCTCAAAATGGGTGCACTAGTTAGCAATTCCTTTAGTAATTGGAAACTTTCTTCACACTTTGAGTTCCATTCAAATTCAATTCCATTCTTTTGTAAATAAGTGACAGGGTGATAAATCTTACTTTTAATGGATTTAGATAGTTCATTTTCCTTGTGCCTTGTTGGGTGCCTTGCAAAATATTTCTATGAATCTCATGTAATATCCAACAAGCATTGTGAATGACCTTACCTCTATTACATTCATTGATGTTGGTCATCCTCTAATGCCTTCAATATTCTCTTGATCCACTCCCATCCCTTCCTCTGAAATTATCTTCCTAAAGTAATGGATTTGTCCTTGGTGAAAAGAACATGTACTCAACTTATGATATGTTACCTACCATTTCTAGGGATAACTAAGGAGATGATGTATTAAGGCCCTCATGTTGCATACATGGAGTATCGACAAATAGATCAGTAGGTAGAACCCCACATCACACCATCCATAACCATGAGATCAGTGGTTGCACCATTCATCACACCATATTAGCTCACAGAGGACAACATGTCTTGCTCCATGAGGTAACAAGTCCAGTGTTGTGGTAAGTGTAATTTTAATAAATGAAGCATTTGAATATGTTGAAAAGGTTTCTTCCTTGATTTTGAAAACGTTTGCATGAAAATTATGCTCTTTTCCTTGTTTCACCTTGGTGGTCGACATTGTTTTCCCAATAAGTGGTCACCCTCGGGGAAAGGGTTGCTACTGGGGGGGTCCCCTTAATGAGTCATCATACCACTCCCACACATACTTGCCACTTCCCATGCTTCTTTCCCTTTGTTTCCTTATATTTTGGGTTTTCAAGCCACATTGGCCCAAGAAGGGCTTGTAACTCGTTTCATGGGAAGAAGGATTGAAGGCCTGGAGGCTTGTAGTCGGAAAAATATAAAATCCAATCATAAACCTTCCATATTCTCTCCCAAAATCTTGAGAACAAGGAAATTTTTCTTGCAAAACAATTATGGACCCATAAAATAATAACTAATTGAACATGCCAACCAAGGTAGAGCATGTGTGGGAAATGTTTTTCATGCTTAGATAGAAGTCCCACACATTGTCTTCAATTTGGGGAAGCACAATGTGACCAAGGTAGAGTTAAGGTGGGTAATGTTTTTCATGCTTAGGTAGAAGTCCCACTTTAGCTTCAACTTGGGAATACTCTAATAAATTAAATGGAGAAAGGGCTTGGAAAAATCATGCATCTCAGATGAAGGGAAACACACCCTCTACAAAGGCACCCATAAATGAGACAATATGAGCCCTTTTATGTCAAGAAACCCCATGCTCAAAAGTATTACCCTTATCCACCACTATGAAAACCCTCCCATACCTAAATTTGGCAAGTTGCATAAGGTTTTTGAGAATTTTTTTATTTTGAGAGGGGGGATTTGATGCACTTGTTCAAGTTTTTCTTTTATTATATGCCTTACTTGACATGATTCTTGTGACTTGTGAGCCCTTGGAGGGTGAATTTTGTTGTATTTGTAGGGCCTTGGTAGGTGGAAAGACACTTTGTGGAGGCATAAGGTCACTTGGACCTTCACTTGGGGCATGAAGTCCACAAGATGGATGATGCACCCTTACTGCTTGGAAACTTGGATGAGGGACATTTCCTTTGGAGGCACTTAAGAATCCATTGCATGTGATTTAATATCCTTCCTAGCCCCAACGAATTTCCTTTAGAGGCCATACGATGCACGTTTGTGGTATGACATCACACTTGGAAGGCTAGAGATTGGTGTTGATTGGATGATTTGATGGTGGCATGATGTTAATCCTTAGAGGAAGACCCTAATGCATGGATACTAGGACTTGGGAGGCCCAACCACTTCCTCATTCATCTCAACGTCTTACCATTTGAGCCAAAATGTCACCCCTAGGGGGAAGTGGCATCATGTTTTAGGGCTTGCTTCTTTGTAAAATTAAATTTTGATTTTGTAAAGGGGAAATTAGAATAGGTAGGCCTCCCTGATTGTGTTTTACCCTTAGTAATGTGGACAAACAATTTTAGCAAGACCTCCTATAAATAGAGGCTTTCTTATTTCATTTGGATATATCATAAGACTTGAGAATTACATATGTTTGTGGATGAAATCTTTGCCACTCTTGGGAAAAATGCATATCTCTCTCTTTGATGTTATTTGGATGCTATTTACTTGTCTTTTGGAAGGAAGTGGTGCACTATCTCTTGGATTCTTAGCTCTTTCATGTATGGTGGAATATTCTTGGTAGATAAGGGTTTTACTTGCTATCTTTTTGGAATTGGTAAGGAATTTATGCATATTGTTAGTATTTCTTCTTTTTTCATAGTTATTCTTGTGTAAACCCTTGGAGGAGTATAAGAGCATACATCCTTCACCAATATCTATCATTATTGTTAGTGGATAAGCTATTGCAAATATTGCTAGGAGGAGTAAAAGGGATTACATCCTCCTAGATTTACCTTGCTAGGTTTTTCATGCTCTAGGAAGTAAAAGGGATTACACCCCTAGGGAAGTTGAAAACCCTGGATTTTACAACAAGAGAATATATAACCCAATTGATAAGGAAATATTCTAGATTGCATTGAATAAATAAAATCATTGCATTGAAATACATGAATTTTTGAGATATTTCTTTTGTTCAAGTTAGAATTGCTGGAAAACTGGTTGTCATTGATGTCAACCCTAGAAGAAGCCACAAAACAATTTTGGAAGCCTCTAGAACTGATTGGTGTATTTGAAGAAGTCTCCAAAGTGGTCCCCTTATGTCTTAGCTTTAAACATGGCCCTCACGAGAATAAACTTTGAAGAAGTATGGGTGTATTTGAAGAAGTATCCAAAGTGGTCCCCTTATGGCATAGCTTTAAGCATGGACCTCATGGGAAGACGCCTTGAAGAATTCTACAAGAATCCCTAGAGATATGGTTAATTGGATAAGTGGTTAAGAATCCCAAGAGGTGTGGTCATGAAGCCCAAAGTTCATTGAGTAAAAAGAGTATGAAGGACATTGCAAATGCATGCAAAACATCCAATGATTGATAGTCCTCATCAAGCCATCCCTAATTCTAAGTGGCACACCATGTGGTTCCTCACAGTTGAAGAGTTACACCTTCTTAAATACCAAGCCTCAAAGTATGGTCAAGAAGTCCCAGATCTAAGGTCAAAAAGTTATAACCTTTCCCTAAAGTCAAGTAACAAAGAAAACGTTGTTGCAAAAAAGAAGTGGCAAGTCGACTCAAGGTCAAGTAAAGAAGTTGCTTGGAAGGGTATAAATACACATTAAGAACCTCTCATTTTCATTTATTCAATATTTTGATCTTTAAGCACAATCTTGATAGCGAATTTCAGAGGGAAGATGAAGTGAAGAAGGGAGAAATTCCAAGGCAAGATGAAGTCTTATGATGGTGTGTTCTAAGGTATGTTTTTTAAAGATCGTCTTACCATTTTCACTATAACATTTTTTCTAGAATGATTCAGATAGTGAAACTTGGAGGCTATTGAGAAGACCTGTCAAAGTACATGTGGTACTAATTTCAGCTTCTAGGTCGTTTTACTTTTGGATATACACTATGTGGAAGATAGGGTTTTTTATTAGTCCTATAACTAGTCTCAACCATGTGTTCTGGGTCAAACATTCATATCTTATTCATAAAGGATTCAAATTATGTGAGACAAATTGCATTGGAAAGAATACAATATTTAGAATTTTTTGTGTGATTTTTAGAATCATATATCAAATATTGATCCTGTGGTATGTTGTACACGTTTTCTCTCCAGAATATGATATAATTTAGGAAGGTCTTCCATATTCTCTATATCACATATTCAATGATGAGTCAAGGAGAGAAAATTGGAGGAATATCAGAGAAGATATCAAAGAAGATTGGGTACAATTTTCAGACCTTCATTCATTACAGGTATGAAGTTATAGTTGTTGGAAGTTAGGGTTTGTGACTAATCCAAAAACTATTCCCAAACAGGTGTTCGAGATAAATTTAAGAAGTGATGTTGGGGTTTATATGTGGACCCATGTGGACCTAAGATCTTTAAGTGGACCCAATTTCTAAATGGACCCAGGTTGTTGATGTTGATATATCAGTTGTGGTGGATCTAGTTTTTGATGATGATGATGATGATGATGTATCGATTATGATGCATCAGTTTTCATGATGATGTATCAGTGACATTAACAATGATAGGTTGAGTCTCTCATTTATATTAAAGACTGGCAAGGTGGTGCAAGTCAGGAGATCAAAGTCTCCTTCAAGTTGGTTCTTTAGAAACAAGGGGGGTTGGGTGGTGCCTTGGAAGATTGGTGTATTCAGATAGAAGGTTGGTGATTGCATGGGAGTTATAGCTTCCTTTGATTTGGTGCTCATAAAACTAGGGGGTTGGAGCCCCCTTCCAGTTGGAGCTAAGAATCTAGGGAGTTGTAGCTTCTTTCAGGTTGGAGCCTATAAACAAGGGAGTTGGAGCCTTCTTCCAGTTGGGGCCAGAGAATCTTGGAAGTTGGTGCTTCCTGTGAATGTAATATTCAAGATCTATGTTAAAAAGTGTTTTGTGGTTTTCTCCCATTTAGGTTTCCATGTAAAATTATTGTGTATTGTGCATCTGTGGTTATATGTTTATGGTATTTTAAATGCAATTATAAGTGAATGGAATTGTTGATAAGTTAATGTTTACTTGTCGTGATAAAAAATGGAAAAAGGTGCTCAATACTGATTCACCCCCCCTCCCAGTATTGGTGAATATTCCAACAGGAATCAATTCTATATGATATAAGCTTGTTTGATCCACTAGGGAATCTATCTTAGCCAAGTAATTCTTTCTTAAATTATAAACTAAAAGCTACAGCCATTAGGGTTGCAACAAAAAACTCTTTAATCATCTTTTGTCGCTCTTTCTACCACTGAAAATTGCAAGTAAATAGTGCTAATTATTCTTCCCGTTGATGGCTTTCTTTCAAATACTTTTCTTGTGGATTTTGGCGGGTAGAAATTTTTGTTGTAGAAAAAAAATTCTACATACACAAGGCTTCCCTATATATTTTTGATAACATAATTTTTCTGCCCTATTTTTCCTTCAAAACTTGTGATACAATATTGGGATATTATCTATNTGGTTAAAGGCTTTTCTATTTGTCCTTTGTCTTGTTCTGAGTAGGATTAACATTGTCTTGAAGGTACACAACACTTTGGAAACCATCCTTCATCAACAAGACTATTTTCCAAGCCTTTTCTCACTTCAAATATTGACCTATAGGGGTTTCATTGGTCATCTTCTCACTTTCCATATCAATCCCCCTAGGGTCACCAAGATTCCCCTCTTGTGGTGATTTATCATCACTAAAGTGAGGGGATTTTCTATCTAATGTGACAGTGCATAGGTACCCCCATAGTTGTCTCACTCTTGTGGATTAGGTCAAGCTTTTCCCAACCTACAATTTGTGCGATAACAATATATAGTCGATGCTCTCTTAGCACCTATAGTACCAACCTTAAATGGTGTTCATGCTCTTCCTTTGAGTTGGAATAGATAATTATTTAATCTAAGAAAAAAATGAAAATATTATCAAGATAATTTCTAAATATACCATTCATCAATCACATTAAGGTAGCTAGTGCATTTGTCAATCCAAATGACACCACTACAAACTCATAGTTCCCTTACTTGGTTCTGAAAGTAGTCTTGTTGATTTCTTCATCCTTGATTCTTAATTTATGGTAGCTTGATCTCATATCTATCTTTGAAAATATATTTTATCCTCTTAGCTAGTCAAAGAGGTCAACAATTATGGGTAGCATATATTTGTTCTTCACAATAGTTTTGTTCAATTTTATAAAATCAATACATAGCCTCGAAGTCCCATCCTTATTTTTCACAAAGGGTACTAGTGCTCCCCAAGGTGAGACACTTGGGCGTATGTACCCCTTCTTTAGAAATTATTCTAACTACATTTGTAGCTCTTTTAATTATGTTGTGGTCATTATGTAAGGAGTCTTTAATATTGGGGTAGCTCCAAGCATTAAATCAATAGAGAAATCTATATCTCTCTTTGGTGGAAAAACTAGTATTTTCCCAAATACATCCTCAAAATATTGAGACACTATAAATTCCTCAAGACTCATACCTTTCCTCTTGGTTGGATCTTCCACATGATTTGCATACAATTAGAATCCTTTCCGAAAGAACTTCTTCAGTTGTAAGGATAAAATATCCCTTATAGAAATGGATATTAGAATTCCTTTCATTGTTCTATTCTTCCCTTCTTCATCAAGACAAGAAAAAGTCTCATTATGGAAATATAGCACAACATGATGCATATCCAACCAATCCATTCCAATTAGGAAATCATATGACCCAAGCGGTATGATGTTTAGATATACAATAATGTTGAATCCATTCATATCTACTGGACAACTTTTAAGAATAATATTAATCTTCCTTTTGGTTGTTAGATCTGAGAAATATTCAATAACATATAATGAAAATCCAACTAATCTAAACTCTTATGCCAAGAATCAAATAATTCAATAAATAAAATAATGAAAGAAAATAGAGAGACACGAGACAATTATTTGCGTGGTAAAACCCCAATGTGAGGAAACATCCATGGAAGCCGATCTTCTATTCCTCAAGAAAACCCTCCAATCAAGGTATAAACCATAAATCACCATAAAGAATCAATGACATAAACCACTCACATTGTCTAACATTCCTAAAGGGCCTCCTTCACCTCTATTATATATGAGAGAGTGAAAGGAAAATAATTCACATGATGCATGTGGGATAAACCCTTTTTACAATATAGAGATTTATTGAAGAATAACTTTACAAAATTCCATAGCCATGTAATCTAAGACCACTAGGAATCATTAATACATTCTAAAATTAAAGGGCCTGCTTCACCTCTATTATATATGAGAGAGTGAAAGGAGAAAAATTCCCATGATGCATGTGGGATAAACCCATTTTACAATATACAGAGTTATTGAAGAATAACTTTACAAAATTCCACTAACATTGGTCCTAGTATCTAGTTGAACCAACCATGATTTATCATGCTTACTTATCTTTAAATTAAATATTTCAATTGAATTAGGGGAAATGTAACCATGGCCTACTCCGAAATCAATTAAAATAGAAGTAGGTTGATTTACAATCTTACCTTCTACTCCAATGTTGCTTATATACTTGGAATGTTTTTTCCTATATCTTCCATTGTATTATCCTCTTGAATGTTGTGCATAGTCCTCATTGTTTCTCCCTTATGAGGAAAATCTATGTACATGTGTTCTCCATTACATCCCCAGCATTTGATTGGTGTCCTTGGTATTTTTCCCAAATATTTTGCTATCATGGATTTGTTGAAATAATGTAACTGCGAAGAGCATTCTTATTATTATTTTATTATTGGATTAAATCCTCATTACGTATTAATCATGTAATTATTATTATTGTTGTTATTGTATTAATCCCCATTGAGGATTAATCATGTCGGTAATTGTATAAGGACCAAATCCCCTTTTGCGGATTGGTCATCAAACAATTACAAAGGACAGAATAAGAAGTCGGCCCCAACGGTTATAATGGAAGACCCAGAATTAATTAAAGGTGGGTTTACCCACCCAGAGTGAGAGGTTGGCCCTGCCAGTTGTGACCTTTCACACGTGCCAGTTTAATATAAATAAGAGGCTAGCGCCTCACTTCAAACACACAACTCACTTGCTCATTCTCTTATGAAGCAAGCTGCAATTACAAGTTGGAGAGGGGAGAAGAAGAGTGGCACATCTCTTGGCGAGGACTTTCTGTATTGGTTTGAGTTATCTCTTGAACATTTTATAAGCTATTTATGATAAGGAAGTTTTTGTTGGGTTTTCTTCCCCTAGAGGGTTTCCCAGGATAAATGTTTTGTCTCTTGTGAATGTGTATTTCTCAGTGATCTTGTTCTTATTATGCTCT
>JZKD02S1988746.1:2213518-2256116 GCA_000966675.3 Picea glauca
GATTAATCATGTCGGTAATTGTATAAGGACCAAATCCCCTTTTGCGGATTGGTCATCGGACAATTACAAAGGACAGAATAAGAATTCGGCCCCAACAGTTATAATGGAAGACCCAGAATTAATTAAAGGTGGGTTTATCCACCCAGAGTGAGAGGTCGGCCCTGACAGTTGTGACCTTTCACACGTGCCAGTTTGATATAAATAAGAGGCTAGTGCCTCACTTCAAATACACAACTCACTTGCTCATTCTCTTATGAAGCAAGCTGCAATTACAAGTTGGAGAGAGGAGAAGAAGAGTGGCGCATCTCTTGGGGAGGACTTTCTGTATTGATTTGAGTTATCTCTTGAACATTGTATAAGCTATTTATGATAAGGAATTTTTTGTTGGGTTTTCTTCCCCTAGAGGGTTTCCCAGGATAAATGTCGTGTCTCTTGTGAATGTGTATTTCTCAGTGATCTTGTTTTTATTATGCTCTTAACTATTGAAATGCAAAGAACTATAATAATGGCATAAACATTAACAAGATTCACTCTAAGTTGGTTGGATTTGTTGGTATGCATTAGGGCTGCTCTTGGAGGAAGGTGGTTTGAAACCCTTCATTATTTGATCCATTTTTTCCCTCTTCTTATCCTTCTAGGACTTCTAGAAAGTTTATCTACTTTTTCTCTACTCATACAGGTACTTGGCCTTCCTAATGGTCTCTTCTAGCATCTTAGGTTCATCAAATTGAATCTTGTCCTTGTAAAATGATGGCAGTGTATTTTCACCTTCTTCTCTTTGATAAAACCCACATACCTTGTCATATCCAAGAACTTGTTCTCATATTCTTCCATGATCATATTTCCCATCTTGAGTTCAAAGAACTCTTGCATATTTTTGTCATAGTAGTGCTAAAAAAGATACTAGTATTGGAAATATTTCTTGAACTTATTCCAAGAAATCCTTTTCTCATTGATGTTATTAAATTTCTTAAGTTGATCCCACCACATAGAAGCCTTTCCTTGTAGATGGTATATACTAATACTAGCTTCTAAATTGGATGAGTATCTATGAAACTGAAAAATTATTTCATTATCCCAAGCAACAAGGCTTCAACATATTCTCCCCTTTTTTTCACCATCAAAAGTTGGTGGCTTAAGCTTCCTAAGATCTCCTTGCAAACTTCCCAAATCATGTCTTCTTTAATTCCTAATAGGGGAAACTTTTGTGTTGCTTTGTGATTCTACATATGCATATATCTTCATGGCTAAATAAATGGGTGAGTAATGTTGTGTGTGAGTCCTAGTAGAACTTCTAGTCTAGTGCATGGATATTTTGTAACTATCCTTCCATGCATGAGACCTACCCTCTTCCTCATACCTTGAATTCGATCCAATATTTATTTTCTTCTGCAATTGATTCAAGATCTGTAGAAATTAAGTGTGTACCTAAGTTTGCTTCTCCTGATCTCTTATTAGCCTTTCATTATCATCACTATAACTCTTCACTTCCATCTTCAAACTCCTCATGGTTTCTAGCATCTCTAATGGATCTACTTTGTATATGTGTACATTATACTTTGTTTCTTCAATCCCCATATAATTTTCAATCCTTTGACTTCTTCTTCATGACTAGGGTCTTTGTGTATCTTTAATGTCTTTGCTCTTCAATCCTGAGATTTACTTGTTCTAAAAGTATTGATAACTCAGTAAGAAGTGTGCATAAAAATTATATTGTTAGAAACATGTCATTTTCCATATCTATAGTATTTATGTCAAGTTTTGGAAATTATGTACATTGCAAATTTTTTTCCAATTAAGGTTGCATGACCTTCTTCCTCTCAATTTATGAAGAATCCTGAAGAAATTATCCAAATTCTAAGCCTTCATGCACAATATACTTTGATTCATATTTCCAATGGTTATATTCATACTCCAATATGAGCTCAAATATTAAATTTATATCTCTCATAAGTCGCCATTTTTTCCCAAGTTTTGTGTTTTTCTTACTGGCACAATGAAACTCAAAGACCAACTTTTGCCACCAACAAAAAAAAAATTGTTAGGAACCAAGTAAACATTTGTATTGGCCATAGATAATACTAGTGATGGTGAGTACAGAACAACCCTCATATTGGAAATTCGACGCTCTTAGAAGATTCTACATCAATATGGGATTGTCAACTCTATCATTTTTATGTTTTCTTCATTTTACCTAAAACAACTATCTCCGAAGTGGAGAAAAACTAGGAAATAATCTACAGGACAAAGTTGTATGGATTGTTGAGGTAAAATTTTGAGTAAATATTTTTTGCTAGGGAATTTTCTGGATTCAAAATATGTGTGAAGTTTTGAAACGTTCAATGTTTCAGGTGGACACTCCACCCATCATTAGGGACATGAGAAGCTTAATGAGTTGGAAAAGAGTGTTGAGGTTGTAATTATAGGAGGGGGATGTTGAGTAGACTAAAAATATAGATAGTCATAGAGATTCGGTATTTAGATAAAGGTAAAAAGTTAAGAAAAAAATAAGTTATGATAGTAAGGTAGAGAATGAAATAAATTAATTATAGGTATTAATTATTGATATCGATTATTAATTTCTTATTAACAACAATAATTAATTAATTCCTTTCATCATCTACCTTCATTTATTACCTTATTATTATAATTTAACTCTTTATTTCATTTTACCTGATAACTAAATACCTAATCTTTACGGTATTATAATTTGGGTCATCACTAACCGTCTCCTTTCCACCTTTATTTAATATAATATAATTCTTTATTAATTTATTTCATTCTCTAGCTTCAATTTTAATACCTTATTATCATAACTTAATACTTTTTTTCATTTTACCCTATAACTAAATACCTAATCTTCATTGGTTTTCATTCATTTCCTTTCCACCTTTAATTAATACCCTATTATTATAATTTAATACTTTATTAATATCTATTATTAATTTTCCTACCTAATATTAATTTATTATTAATACCTATAATTAATTTATTTCATTCTCTACCTTACTATCATAATTTATTTATTTCTTTCCTTTTTTCTCTTTATCTCAATACCTAATCTCTACGACTATCTATCATTTTAGTCAACTCTATCTGTTACCTTCTCTTTCCCGCTAACGGTCACTCAACACCTCCCTCCTATAATTACAACCTCAACACTCTTTTCCAACTCATTCAACTTTGCATGTCCCTGATGATGGGTGGAGTTTCCACTTGAAACGTTGGACGTTTCAAAACTTCACACACAGTTTGAATCCAGAAAATTCCCTAAAATTATGAATAATTGTGAAAACCTACATACTCAGATAAATATATTTTTTTCAAATTTGTGAACTAAGGTCCCTTTTCCTCCTTTTAAGATCCTATAAATTCCCCAAAAGTCTCCTGAAATAGTGGGTTTTTTCTTATTTTTTCATCTCCATTCTAAACCCTTTGGAATTTCACCAAATTCTCCATTGGGTATCTTCATGTATTCTCCCTTGACTTAGTGTAAAAATTTCATCAACAACAACGCCTTTGTCAAGGAGTACCGACTAGTTCTTCAAAAATACCAGACCTGCAATATCTAGAAATCTAGAGTAGAAATGACCAATGACCCTCAATATAATTTTTATGGCCCTCAACATTATGGATATACCCTTAGAATTTAACCTGGTTCTGAGATTTTCTACTCTTGTTATGGCCAAAAAAAAATTTGATTCCATTTTTTTAAATATGTCATCATCTTGCTAACGTGGCATCTTAGTTTACATGGAAAGGAACATGGTTGTTGATGTGGTACTAGTGTCAACCTATCAACTCCCAATGTAGCCATGTCACCACCCTTTACACCTCACATGCACAATCACACTCCAAGGTTCCCCTCCTTTTCTTCTTATTTATTAGTATATTTTTATTTTTATTTGGGGCCCTACCTATACACAACAATCCTTTTCTACCACTTGGTGCCACCTAGACCATTGATGGGGAAGGGGGTCCCACTCTACCTAAAACATTCCACCTAGTGTGTTGTCATATGTCGATGTGATGGATGGGGGTCCCATCTCCACTATGCATCGACCAGAACACATGTCCCCACTTGTAGATCTAAGACCTACAGTGGAGATATATTACAAGTAGAAAAACTATGCATGTATTAATTTTACCCTGAGCTCCCATAACCACTTAATGCTCTGTTTTTCCTAGGCAACATGCATCACCCTCATGGAAATTATGGGTGCCTAAGGCACCAACACAAAACCACTTAACTTGGGTCGATCATTGCTTTTATTGGTGTGGCACCCCATCACCTATGGACCTTGCCACCTACACACCTCAACTCTACCTAGTAGCACCTTAACACCTCCATGTCTCTGGTATGGGTCCACATCACATTCCACATCATAAGTATGACAATTTTCTCAAATATTCAAAATTTTAACAAATATATATATTCCAAAAAAAAAAATTATATAGGGCCACCACGAAAGATCTGAATTTAGCTTCTCTTGGTCGAATTTGACCCTTTTGCATACCAATTCGACACCCCCTAGCCAATTATCTATTGAAGTTTGTCCAAAAAATGGGAATTTTACCTAAATTCACCATTTTCCCCCAATTTTTCATGCAAGTTGAAACTTTGCAACAACAAATTTATCAAATTTGTGCCTCTATATGCTTGAATCATAAACCATTTTTTATCCAAATTTAGGAGCAAAATGAACTGATTAACAGACTGAATACAATAAACAAAGAGATGTGTAGAAAGAAACATATATCTAGTGAACAATATCTTCTATTGAATAAATGAAATAGGTCGAAACTGTAAAACTGCAAAACTAAAACACTTGCTCGAATTGTGGTAGTTATCTCTGAGAAGAGATGTGGTTGCTATGTGCCTCCATTTGAGAAGAATGATTACAATGAGGCTCCATAGGCCTTTTTAACATTACTCATGGATGTCAAAACCCTAGACATCCAAAAACCTAACCCTAGGAGATGAAACGCCAAAAGTTATGTTGGCCCCTATGGGTAAGTTGGTACCTCAACTTCCCGGGGTCTTAAATTTTCCATATGACCTCCATTTTAGGTGCATAATAGCCCATTGGAAATGTATTTTTGAGAAATACACACTACGCCATCAAACTCTGACTCTGTCTACATTTTGACTATGGTGAGCCAAATAAAAACATTGTTTAGGGCCCCAAAACAACTCTTGAAGTACAAAAAGATGTGATGACATGAAAAATACAGAATAAGCCAGTTGGATTAGGTAGGAGGACACCAGTATCCACCTGTAATATGTGTAGGGCTTCAGACAACCCCAAAATTGTAGAACCCACAATTAAAAAGAAGTACAAAAGAACATGTTGAACTAAAAACTGTCAAGTGGAGCCGGTTGGAAGATGTGGGTGGCCACCAATATCCACCTAGATTATTCATCCCCCCTTAGGAAGAAATGGTCTCCGTTGTGTTGATTTCCCCCATCAGGTAAGGAAACTTTTGTTGAATTTGGCCTTGGGTGAGACACTTGCCTTGGTGGAGGAGTTGTCCAACCTTGACAACCCGATAAAGTCGAATCCTCTGTTGGCGAGTGCCCTTGACCTATGTGTACACTATATGATCAGTTGATGATTGTTCCATGTAGTCAAGGTTGAGCTATGTTGGTGTCAGCTATTCTACAATCTCTGAGGTGTCCAATAATGGTGGAAAATATGGTTGACGTAGGTCCACATTGAACATTGGGTGCAAGACAAGGAAGGGTGGATTGTCCATTTCCTTGGTGATGGTGCAAGGCCCATACTGAAGTGGGCGAAGCTTTCGATGGGGCCATGTAAAACACTCCTTCTACAAATGTAACCAGACCTTGTCTCCAAACTGAAATTGGTGCAGTACCCTATGTTGATCATGGCGTTGCTTGTACTTAGAATTGGCTTTCTGCAAAATCTCATGGACCTGTTGGAGGATGTGTTGAATCCTCTCAATGAATCTAGTGGATTTTTCGGTCTCAGACTGAACATGGGAAGATTATGCCTGTGTGGTTGCAAGAGGTAATGAAACATCAATGGGACCCAAGGGTTGGAATCTCGGTCCCACCTAAAATGCACTATGGCTAGTGGAGTTATGGAGATCCCTATTGTAACTATGTTGACCATAGCTAAGACTCTAATCCCATGTACACAAATTCTTAGAGTTGTACATGTGTAGGATGTGCACAATCATCTGATTGACGACCTTTTTTTCGCCATCTTTTTGGGGGTGGAAAGCAGTGGATTTAGTGAGATTAGTGTCCAACAGGGACCAGAGACTCGACCAAAATGTGTTGAGTAACCTATTGCCCCGATCAGAGATGATGGTCTGTGGTATCCCAAAATGGACCCACACTCATTCGAAGAAGAGATTCACAGTATCTGTTATTGTAATGTTCTTCTTGCAGAATGTGAAGATGGCCATCTTCAAAAACTGATCAACGACCACAAATACACAATCATTGCCTTTCTTGGTGGACGGAAGGCCAACATGTAATTCATCAAGATGGATTCCCAAGACTTATAGGGGGTATGAAGAGGGGTGTATAATCCTTTCTTATTGATGGTTGGATTGGAAATGGCACAAGCAGTGCAAGATCTGATATACTTGATGACATCCTGTCGAAGTTTTGGCCAATAAAAATGTTTTTGGAGAACGACCACGGTTTTCTCCACGCCAAAATGTCCTGCCTTCTGACGATAGTGGGCTTCCCAAATCATATTTTCATGCTCACTTGTAGGAACACAGAGATGGCCTAGATGGCATAAGAGTTTGTCTTGAATGTGAAAATCGATGATAGTCACACCTGTACCCAAGAGCTGATAGGTGGTGGTGAAGTCCAGATCTTGTTGATAAATTTTGGGCCACTCAGATACCTCATATCCACAGGAATGGATTACAATGATGAGTGCATCCACATGAGGACAACTGAGGAATTCAGCGACACAATTTGTGATCCTTGTCTTATACTTGATGTTGAGATGGAATTTTTTCGTGTAGGTGGACCACTTTTGATGGTGGTTGTTTTGCAGCTTCCCTTGTGTCTGTATGAACTGCAAAGGCTTATGATTTGTGTGGATGATCATATCCTTTCCCAGAATGCAATGTTTTCATTGACAACAGAATTTTACAATGGAATACATTTCCTTTTCATAGGTGGGGTATTTTCGAACAGTATATTAGAGTGTCTCACTATGGTATGCCACCAGATGACCATGTTGAGTGAGAATTGTGCCTACAACATAGTCGTATGCATCAGTCTCAATCTCAAATGGTTGTTGCAGTTCAAGCAAGGAGAGTATTGGATTTTAGCACAAGCGATGCTTCAGATCATCAAATGCTTGTTGTTGTTCCTTCCCCCACACTAACTTTTTCCTGCCACCACCCTTGGTCATGTGGTTGAGGGCCCAAGAAATATGGGAGAATCCCAACATGAACCTTCGGTAGAAGTTGGCTAGTCCCAAGAAGCTTCGAAGCTCGGTTAGTATGGATGGAGCTGACCAGTCACGATTGACTTGGATCATAGAGGAATCAACATGTACCCCATTCTCATCAACAATGTAGCCCAACTATTGGACCCTGTTCATGCAAAAGTGTAATGTACCCATCCACCCACAAGCCGGGCTATGCCACTTAATTTGAATGCAACACACCCAGCCACCAGCAGGTGGGGCACACTACAGTCCCAAGACTTAGTTATTTGAACGGATCTCAAATTCTAACAACATTTAATCCAAAAAATCATGAAAGAACCACATGAATTAATCAAGATCCATGCCACAGCATAAAAGAGATAAACAACGTGTCATGTGCAACAAATAGCCAGCAGACATGCACATTAAAATTACATATCTCATAGATAATTAAATACACAGTGGAAATAAACATTACACAGAAAACATAGAGAGCACTTATCTTTCCAAGTAAACGTTCACCAATTGGTTGCAGACCAAGGATGTCCCTCCCAACCATAGACATTGTTGTTCATTTACTCTCAACAAAAGGTCACCCACAAGCCAGGGTTATGAAACCATAAGGACGGGTCCTAGGCCAAGTCTAAACACACAACAGTTGGCTAATTAGCTCTCAGGTTTCCCAACCTCACAACAAATCCTAATTTCCAACTCTCTTTCCCACTCATCTTGCACAACCCCAAGAAATGAACACCTTTATCTTCCATGCAGTGCATGAGGTTGTTCCATTTCTCTCTAGGGCTCAATTGCTACTGGTCAGGAAATATCCCTAATGGAAACTCCAAGGACTCTTAGCTGTGGACAGTTCCATATCAAAATTCCATCAAGCTCATGCACGCAAGCATCCATTCCCTCCTGGAATGATTAGTAAATCATTATAGCTATTCAATGATGGCTCTCCTCTTCCTTCCATTCATTTCCATGCTCAGCCCAAGAGCACACGAACTATCAATAGTGAGTGAAGAGGAAGAAGAACAAGAGAACAAGGGGAAGAAGATGAACCAGGGGAAGAATCATCCCCTAAATTCACCCCCAAGCCACCCTCACACATCCATTCATATCCATGCTTAGACCAAGAGCATACAAATGCAGCAAGAGCGAGGTTCCCAAAAATGAAGAGTGAAAAGGTGTAACAATGAATGAATAAGAATAAGTGAACCCCCACCCAAACCAAAGATGGGTTTATATAATTACTTGGAAATCAAGAACAACATGGCCTCCCCCAAGAATCTCATGTAACCCCTTTTCTCCATAAAATCAATTATGGGTAAATAAATAATAATAAAAATACTTATCCCCTCAAGCCCCCTCTCTCATGGAATCATAGCCCCCTATCTCTTTTTTCCGTGTCTATCTTGCAGCCAACGGAGTATTTTATTAATGTATATGAAGTGTTACATTTCCTAGGCACTCTGGCCCCTTTTCAACTTTACCATCTCACCAGCCTAAGTCATATTTACATAATACATTATAGTTCATAAGGGTTAGAACCAGGATGTTACATCCCCCTCCCCTTATTTTGGCATTTTCCTCAATGCACAACATCATTCCAATGTTATTAACATTACAAATCCAAGCCCTCTGGCCTTACTACATACACGAAATCCAGCCCAATCTTATATACATAGGCAATCTGGCCTAAAATTAAACATGTATGCATAGGCATTATGACCCAAAAAATGTATAATGATCTTCATAATTTATATTTCTGGCATCAGTTCAAACCAACAAGCTCGCCTTCCCTCTTAGCCTTACACAACCCAAAGAAATGAACCCCTTTCTCTGCCATTTAGTCCATAAGGTTGTTCCACTTCTCTCCAGGGCGTCGGTGCACTCGGTTAGGAAGTTTCATAGTTGTGTCTTCTAGAACTCCAGCTACAACAAGTCCATTGGACTTTCTTCATTCTATTCCCTTGTCATTCAGTTGCTCCAACATCACCTTCTTCTTTTCCCTCATAGTCTGGTACTTTTCTATATCTTCAACATTCATCTTTTTCCTACAACATTTCAAATCATCGAGCATGTCAATTCACAATTTGTGCATAAAATTCTTATTCTTTCTCATAATGTAAGAGTAAATTTTCATAATCCAATACAACACTTATCTGTGCAGTTCATGGATATACATCCATATGGCTATCTCATTAACTTGGATCATTGTTTTCCTTTGACATACCCATTGTGTGCATGACCCCAATAAAGAGATATCAAAGTCTCCTCTTCCTTATGGTCACTCACCTTCCAGGCCCAGGATTAGGCATCCCCTTCTCTGCTATATATTCCCTCAGGCAATCCATCTTGCATGACCAATGATTTCTTGCACAAGAAGATTTCTAGATACTTTATTAAGTCTTACAGTTGAGGCGACTCTCTGGCATGTGTTACATTTAGAATTGTCTACAACACATGCATCTATAATTAATTGTCTACACATTTCTACCTTCAAGGCTATGGAGCCTTACTTGTTTTTTTTTCCTTCTATGCCCTTCAATGACATTTTAAACCTGCTAGCTTCATATCCTATATTAGGATTCTTTATTTTGTAGTACCTTATCCAACTTTAGTAAGATTTGTCATGCTTCCATGACTCTAATATCTAATCTTGTTCTTGAATTGATCTGATTATACCTCTAATCCTGCCAAACCTGCAAGCAATCATCTGGTTAGAATTATACATATTATACAAAATCGTCAATTAAATTTACATGTACCTTTTCTGTTTAATTTATGAATAAAATTATATCAATTGTAATGGTTATCCAAAAATAGAATGATTCCAGGTCATTATACTCTTAATCATCTTTCCAACGACTGAATTATCACCCCAATCGGATATCGGAGTTGAAAGTTAGGGCTCCCTGAAAAACCACTTTTAGCCCCCCGAGCTGATACAGAAAAACAAAAACTGCAAAGGCGCTTCCTTCAAACCAAGTTCCATGTGACCACGGCTCGAAACCGCGAGCTTATTAATTCTTCAGTGCCTTCCTCTAGCACTTTTCTCTTTATTCTCTACACATGACCTCATTCAAACATAATTTATGAGGGCTTAATCACCTTTTAGCACCTTGCTCTGTGTTCTTCCACATGGGAGCTTGCACAAACACTAAGTCCGAGCATAGGCTTACTTCTAGGCCCTTTTTACCTTAGCATGAGACCGATGTTGGGAACAGTCCTCTGGACTTCAGCCTTCGGCTATTTTCCCTTGTCAACTTATGTTTTCTCCTGGAGTTACACTTTGTCGAAGCCTTTAATTATTCCACTAGCAAAAATGGATGATCGATATTTAATCTCCCATCGATTTGACGATCCGCTCACATCTGGAGGCTTCATCAAGATCCACGACTATGACTTGATTAAGTGTTGGGATGGATGGTCCTCTATTAATTTAGCGCTCTGGGGGTCCAAGACATTCAGTTCACTGAAACGTGGCACACATCCCATGTGTCCACGTCATCCCAGGTGACGTCCATGAGCCATGTCACTTCGAAATTTCGGGCTTCAGAAGATTTCTCCTTAGAAAACTTTGTTCCTCCCAAACACCGAACTCCCGAACCATTGTGGGATCTACGACTCACAATCACCCATGTGCATATATGACAATCCTAAACACTCCCGAACCCCACTGCTCTATCCAAAGGTCGACGAAATTCAAGATTTCGGGAGATTTCACATCAGCACACTCCAATTCTCCCTAACTCTGAATTCTCGAACTGACCAATTTGTCAACACGTGTCTCCCTTAATGGATGGTCTGGATTAACTCTGGACTTCAGGACTTTGGGATATTTTAATGCATGGAACATGAGGGATCGCTTCTCCCAGAGTGTCAATCCTCCAAACTATCATGAGATCTACTGCTCACACTCCTCCCACAACCAACAACTGTGATTAACTCTGGCTTCAGCTTCAGGGTTTCTCACTCCAGATGACCCTCATACTCCCGAGTACTTGTTAGATCTGACGGTCCTAAACACTCATGAAATCCACCGCTCCATCTAACGGTCGACGATACTTCCAGACTCCGCCTTCGACAGTTTAAGATTCACATTCCTACCAATATCATTGAAGCGGCAAAGTTACGAAGTATTACCCTTCGTGATTAGCCTCGATCGACAACTGACGGTCAACAATATAGATCTAATGACTGGGAATTAACCTTTCCCAACTTCTGGTTTTTCCTTCATCGAACGACTCCTACTCACTAGCCCTCCAATACAACGATCCAAATCTCTCTTGATCCCACATCCGTGATCGCTCCTGAATTCGAAAGGGACAGTCACGATCCTTCGATCCCTTAAAAAGGATCTCTGACATTCTAGCTTTTGCACAGACTTTGAAACGCCATTCCTCCTAATATTTACGACTTCAAGGTCATAAATCGATCTCAACCATGATACTATGACCAACAGATCCATCCCATATAGGCTCGGTGTTTCAACCAGTAGCCCTGATGCTAATCTGTAACGTACCCAACCACCCATAGGTCGGGCTACACCACTTAATCCAACTACAACACACCCAACCACCAACATGCGGGGCACACTGCAGTCCCAAGACTCAGTTCTCTGAACGGATCTCGAATTCTAACAACATTTAATCTAAAAACAAGAATGAAAGAACCACATTCATTAATCAAGATCCAGTCCATAGCATAAAAGAGATAAAAAATGTTCCATGCACAACTAATAGCCAGTAGACAGACACATTAAAAATACATATTTGAGAGATAATTAAATACACAGTGGAAATAAACATTACACAGAAAACACAGAGATAACTTATCTTTGCAAGGAAACGTTCACCAACTGGTTGCAGACCAAGGACGTTCCTGCCAACCATAAACACTGTTGTTCATTTACTCTCAACAATAGGTCACCCCCAAGCTAGGGCTATGAATCCATAAGGACGAGTCCTGGGCCAAGTATAAACACACAACAATTGGCTAAGTAGCTCTCAAGTTTCCCAACCTCACAACAAATCCTAATTTCCATATCTCTTTCCCCCTCAGCCTACTCAACCCCAAGAAACGAACACCTTTCTCTTTCATGCAATCCTTGAGGTTGTTCTATTTCTCTCCAGGGCTCCAGTGCTACTAGTCAGGAAATCTCCCTAATGGAAACTCCAAGGACTCTCAGTTGTAGACAGTTCCATTTGAACTACCATCAAGCTCATGCACATAGGCATCCATTCCCTCCCATAATGATCAGTAAATCATTACATCCATTCAACGATGGCTCTCCTCTTCCTACCATTTGTTTCCATGCTCATCCCAAGAGAACATGAACTAGCAGTAGTGAGTGAAGAGGAAGAAGAACAAGAGAACAAGGGGAAGAAGATGAACTAGGGGAATAATGATCCCCTAACTTCACTCCCAATCTACCCTCATGTAGGCATTCATATCCATGCTCAGACCAAGAGCATACAAATGAAACAATATTGAGGCTCCCAAAAATGAAGAGTCAAAAGGTGTAACAATGAATGAATAAGAACAAGTGAACCCCCACCCAAACCAAAGATAGGTTTAAATAATTACTTGGAAATCAAGAACCACATGGCCTCCCCCAAGAAGCTCATGTAACCCCTTTGCTCCATAAAATCAATTATGGGTAAATAAATAATAATAAAAAGACTTATCCCCTCAAGCCCCCTCTCTCATGGAATCATATCCCCCTGTCTCTTTTGTCCTTGTTCATCTTGCAACCAATAGTGTATTTTATTAATGTATATGAAGTGTTACATTTCCTAGTCACTCTGGCCCCTTTTCAACTTTACCGTCTCACCATCCTGAGTCATATTTACATAATACATTATATTTCATCAGGGTTAGAACCGATATGTTACACAAAGGAACATTTTTTCAAGTTGACATATAGCTTGTGTTGTCACAGAGTGCTCAAAACTTGTTGAATATGTCACATGTTCTCCTCCCAAGTTCTGTTGAATATGAGGATGTCATCCAAATATACCCCCACAAAAGAGTTGGTTAAGGGTCTCAATACATCATCCATCAACCTCATGAAAGTGGTTGGTGCATTTGTTAAGCCAAAGGGCATGACCAACCATTCAAAGAGACCTTATTTAGATTTGAAAGTTGTCTTCCATACATCCATTGGTTCGATGGGAACCTGGTGGTGGCCATACTATAGGTCAATATTGTTGAAGAAATTTTCCCCCTTGAGGTTTTCAATAAGGTCATCAATCCTGGGAATTGGGTACCGGTTTCAGACTGTAATTTTGTTTAATTATTTGTAATCACTGCAGAGTCGCCAAGTCTCATCCTTCTTCTGCACTAGTACAATCAGGCTTCCACAAGGGGAGTATCTAGATCTAATGTGCCCCTTTTGAAGAAACTCTTGGATCTTACTATTGATTTCGTCATTTTCCATCAATGACTGACAATATATTGTTCCATTAGGAAGAGGTGCACCGAGGGTTAGATCAATTGGATGCTTGACTTGGTGGTGCGTCAGTACCCCGGTGGGTGAGGAGAATATGTCTCTGTACTCTTCCATGATCCTGTCCACTTGCTTCTGCTGCAAAGAGAGGTTTTTTTTATAGGCCATAGATGTGGCGATGGCCTTCTACTTAATGTGAGCATAGATCTCAAGGAAGATGAACTTCCTAGTCTATGAAATGACCTTACTGCATTGCTTAGCAAAGATTAAAGAAATAGCGGTAGGTGACACTACCTCTAGTATCATGTACAATTATCTACCCAAAGTAATAATAACACTGTGAGGTATAGACTCATACATAGCATGATGCCTCCAAAAATATGGTTGTCCTAAAAGAACATCACAAATTTCAAGGTGAGAAATATCACACAATACCTCGTCTTTGAAAGGCTTGATGTCTTAGGGAAAATGAAAATGTTCACTGACAAGATCTCTTCCTTGGTGAATCCATCCGATGGTGTAGGGTTGCAGGTGTGGTGTTGCTGACATGTCCAGCCGCTTGACAACCTCTGTTGAGATCAGGTTCTTCTGACTACCACTATCGACAATGAAGTAAATTGGATCCCCCTTTACCCATATTTGTGAGTGAAAGAGGTGTTCCCATTCCTTGGGTTCTTCTGGTTCGCTTCGATGGACTTTGGTGGTAGCGATAGTGGCATTTTGTTCAACATCGATAATCTGCTTCCCTTCTTCTTGATTTTATTCAAAGTCATAATCATCCTCTGACTTGGAAGCCTTTAGCTCGACCATGAGTGACTGGTTGGAGCGGCATTCTAGTGTTGTGCCAAGGGATTTTATGCTATTCACACCATTTTCCTGTGTCCTTATTCATCTTCTCATTGCCCTTCTTGTGTTGTGGCTTGGATTGGTTGTCCTAAGAGTGGCCATTTTTTCTCTATCCCTTGTTGTGTGGGTTGGGGACATATTTTCCCTTCTTCAGTTGTGAGGAGTTTGCAGATCCAAACTCTCTCCTCTTATGCTTAAATTTATGCTCGATCTTAAAAACATATCTATATTCCGTACCCAATGAGGTGATGTCTAGAAAATCCATTTATGTTTGAATGTATCTATGCAAACAACTATGGTATTTGAGCACCAAATGTCGCCCAGAGTCTTTGATACCTAATTTGGTGCGCAGGGTATGGAAAATACTGGTGAAGTCTGGTACTGTCTGGTCCCTTTCTTGACGCAGGGTGGTCCATCTAGTGTACTGGTCCTCATAGCTTCTAACATGGTAGTAATGTTCTTTAATGGCATCTTGGAATGAATCCCATGTAGGGGAAACCAAAAATATTGCAGATTCCTCTATGGTCCTTTTCTTAAATTAAGTATCCCACTAGTCCTTAACATGAGGGGTGGCCTTGAGGAGTGAAAAAGTAATATTTTCCTTATTGAAAAAACTATGGACCAAAAAATACCCTTCTAGCAGATTCAACCATTTATCTACATCATCTGCATCTATCAGTCCTTCAAATAATGGAATATCAAAATTTACCTATACCTTGAAGGGGGTTGCATGGTCGCTTGATGAAGATGCTTCTCCTGTGGGAAGCCACTGAAGGATCTACACAAAATTGTCCATCATTTTGTTCCTTTGTCACGCAATGGATTTCTTGAGCAACATTTTAAAAGGATCTCCTGCTCCATCATCTTTCTTTTCATCCCCCATGGGTTGTTGTCAGGCTTGATGCGACTGATATTGCAACGACTCGATTGGTTTGAGTCCCAACTTCTTGTACCTAGATCTTGTCAGGGACATCCACAAAGAAAAATAAATGAAGAGCAGACCGCTCTAAAACCACTAATCCAGATTTAGGAGCAGAATGAACTGATTAAAAGACTAAATACAACAAACACAAAGATATGAATAACATCACATATATTGAATAAATGAAATAGGTTGAAACTGTAAAACTGCATAACTGAAACACTTGCTTGAGTGGTGGTAGATATCTCTAAGAAGATATGTGGCTTCTATGCTCATCCTTCTGAGAAGAATGATTACAATGAAGCTCTAGATTCATTTTTAACATTACTCATGGATGCCAAAACCCTACACATCCAAAAAATTAACCCTAGGAGATGAAACGCCAAAATTTTATGTGGACCCCTATGGGTAAGTTGGCACCTCAACTTCCCGGGTTCATAAATTTTGCATACAACCTTTGTTTTAGGTGCGTGATAGCCCATTGGAAAGGTATTTTTGATAACTATAGATTACGCCGTCAAAATATTACTCTGCCTATAGTTTGACTGTGGTGAGCCAAAAAAAACATTGTTTACGGCCCCAAAATGACCCTGGAAGTATAGAAAGATGTGCCGAAATGAAAACATATAGAATAAGCCAGTTGGATTAGGTGGAGGCCACCAATATCCACCTGGAAGATACGTAGGGATTTAGACAGCCCCAGAAGTGTAGAATCCACAATTACAAAGAAGTATAGAAGAATGTGTTGAACTAAAAACTATCAAGAGGAGCTAGTTGGAAGAGGTGGGTGGCCACCAATATCCACCTAGATCAAATTTAGGGATTTAATCCCTTAATCCCGTAATTACTGGATTTAATCATTTTTCTCATTTTTTCTCCTTAAGGAATTTTTTCAAACATTTAGTAAGAAACCTATAATTTATTTCTTTGCAAACTATGGTCTCTGGCCTATACAACCCCAGTGTTGTAACCATGTCTCTTATACCACGCTATGATGTACCCAACCACCCTTGTGCATGTTGGGATGGTGGGGTACTTCAAAATTTCATTCACCATTTTTAAATCTTGCTCTGATACTTTTATATTCCATGATCTCTTAGCTCTGATACCATTATGCCTTATTATTAAAATTTTAATGCATATTAACATGACAATAAGATGATGCAATTATTTTTAAAACATTTAGAAATATAGATGCATAATATCCATGCAACATAACAACAGTTAAATCCATCATTTACACAATATAAACACAATGAAATCAGCATAAACCATAAATCTTATCTTTCGGAAAATACTACACCAACTAGCTACAAAATTTTGACATTCCACCCAACCATAGGCACTATTTCACTTAATATCTCTACAAAAATCCACCCCCGAGCTAGGTCTATGAGTCATCAATGATGAACACATGTGGATGGATCTAATCCTCATGAACATAGTTCAATTCCCAATTTCTATGGTATGTTCACTCTCACAACCATCCCAACTCACCAACTATCTTTCATCTTTGGCTTGCACAACCAAAAGAATTGTATCCCCTTCGATGCAATGCAGTCCCTTAGGCGATATTACTTCTTTCTTGGGCTCTAGCATAGAATGGTTAGGAAATATATTTTTTGGGAATTACGTAGGTTCTCAGTTGTGGTTAATTCGTCTCAATTCCATTAATTTCTTAGGCATATAGGCATAATTCCCACATGGTTTCCCTTCTCATAACTCATTATAGTCTTGGCATAATATCTCAATAATTGGTTCAGGTTATCTCTCATACGTTCTTTAGAAAAATGACCAATAATGATGCAGAATGATGCACAACTCACAAAAACCAAGTCATAAGTATGCATGCTCACAACTCAGCATGTGTCTCTCAAGGAATCCCACATAACTACTTTGGAAATTTATCACAAAGTTTATTACATAAATGAAGACTTAGGAATATAATAATATATTTTTCTTTGGCCCCTTTGAGCCCCACTAAGCCCCATTGCCTCCCTCTCTTGTGGAATCACAACCACCCATGTTCATGTCCTTCTCATCTACAGATGGTGATCCATTTTTTATTATTACTTTCAATGTACAACATTACATATTACATTGCTTTCCCCTCCCTTCCCAACTCTGCTTTTAGAAGGATTAGGAGGATAATCTAACGATTTTTTGAAGAGTTAGTGACCATGTTTATGACTATTTTCTATATATGTTACATGTGGAAAGTACTTGATTAACATGATTGTAGTTGATATTCTAAATTGTTGAGTTGATTAGCATGTACATTATGATAGATATATGAGTGGATCGTGAACTGAATACTTACGATGTGATAGTGTGTGAGTTTTTTCAGATGGATGGGACCTTTAGGAACCCTATGTGGAGTTTATTGAAGGAAGAAGAAGGATATGAAATACAAATTAGATTTCATGAAAGCTTAATGAAACCAATTGATTTTTTTTTATACTATATTTCTTATGTTTCATGATCCATGCATATGTCTATCATAATGTACATGATAATCAACTATCATAAAGTACATGTCTATATTTAGAATATCAATTCCAATTCTATCAATCAAGTATCTTCCACATGTCACATATATAGACAGTATTCATAAACATGGCCACTAACTCTTCACTCAATCCTTGGATTAACCTCCTAATCCTTCTCGAAGAAGAGTTAGGAAAAGAGGGGAATTACTATAATGTCAAACAACTAATGCAACTATATTAAAATAATTCACAAATATAGATGAATAATACCTATGAAACATAACAACAATTAAATCCATCATTTACACAATATAAACACAATGTAAATAGCATAAACCATAACACTTATATTTAGGATAATACTACACCAATTGACTACATACTTTGAACATTCAACCCAACCATATGCATTGTTTCACTTAATATCTCTACAATAAGCCATCCCTGATCTAGGGATATGATTCCACAAGGATTTACACCTATGGTTGTATCTAATCCTCACACACATAGCCCAATTCCCAAGTTTTTATGGTCTGTCCACTAACACAACCATCCCAACTCACAAAATTTATTTCCTCTTCAACTTGCACAACCCAAAGAAGTGGATACCCTTCTATGCAATGTAGTCCCTCAAGTTATCTCACCTCTTTCCTAGGATCCAACACAAACGGTCTAGGAAATATATTTATTGGGAATTACTCTGGTTCTCAACTGTGGTTAATTCCCCTCAATACCATTAATTTCTCAAGCATATAGGCATAACTCCCAAATGGGTTCTCATCCCATAACTCGTCATAGTCTTGGCATAATAGCTTAGAAATTGGATCAATTTCTCTCCCATATACTCTTCAGCATAATAACCAAGAATGATGTAGAATGATGGACAACTCCTAAAAAACAAGGCATAAGTATGCATGTTCCCAACTCACCATGTGGATCTCAAGGAAGCCTGTGTAACTACTTTGGAAACTAATCCCAAATTTGACATTATAAATCAATACTTAGTATAAAATCATGCAAGGAACCTTTACTTGGGAATATAATAATATATTTTGGCTTTTGCTCCTTTGATCCCCCCAATCTCCCTTGCCTCTCTCTCTTGTGGAATCATATGTCCCCCATGTTTTTATCCTTCTCGTATATAGTCAGTGATGTATTTTTTATTATTACTTTCAAAGAAAAACATTATATATTACATCATTTTCCCCTTAGCCATTCATTATATATATGAATGTACATTTCTATCAAGGGATCAAAACTGAGGTGTTACAATGAGGAAGTGATATTGTGGTGGCATTGGGTATCCTTCCATAGTTACACAAACTAACACATTTTTCTTTGGATTTTCACACATTAGGAGTTCTAGATATTTTTGTAACATTTTGGTGTCATTGTCAAGAATTAAAGTACATTCTTCCTAAGTTTATAATTCCTTGATTCATAAACCTTTGATGAGTATCAAACCACAACTTTAGACTTTTCATACTCATCTAGTGACTCCTTTGAGTGAGGTTATGTCCACAAGATATCCAAATAGTACTTCCTCACAAATCCTTGTTCACCCAAATCCTGAACCTGAAAGATACCTTAAAAGAAGGGTAAACAATAACAAAATCTTAAACATTTCAAACCTTGACCTCATAGTTGAATATCTTAGATTCTTGTTTGAATACTTACACATCAAGGTTTCTCCTACTCCTTCTTGAGTGAAAAATGTATACAAATTTCTTGGCATATCTATAATCCAAGGATCACCTCAGGACATGCCTAAAAAATATAATGAGTGGCTTCTCAAGTTTGTTGGAAACAATGTGATTATTATTTAATATCATTTGGATAATTCCTATGATGTAGTTGGTGAAGCCGAAGTTGATCCCAAAAATCATGAAGATTTGGTAATGAAACTCGTGTCTCTATTTTTGGAGGAAGATGTTAAATTTAGGTTTAGGGTCCTTAAATATGGAAGTATTATGAGTTGGAAATAATTCCATGATTCCTTCATGAAAACGTGGTTTATTAGAACGGATGGTAGGATGTTGTTAACTCAACTTCATGAAATAAAAAAGAAATAAAATGAAAATGTGAAATAATTTGTGATAGATTTAGGAAGTTGGTTGGTAACGTTCCTAAAAAAATTAGACCTTCTAGTGATGCACTCCTTTTACACTACAACAATGCTTATGATGGACACTTTGGCTTTATTTTGAGAGATAAATCCCCCACTACCTTATAATTTTCACAAGATTGGGCTAGAAAGATTGAAGAAAACATGTTTTCTTCTAAGGTAGAGTCTTTAGGTTCTTCAATAGCGTCCACTTCAAAATATAAAACCAAGCCTAGAACTTTCATACCCAAAATGCCATAATTTCATTAACTGAAGCAATCAAACATATGGAAAGTAGTTTCAACCAACAAAACATGACCATGCAAAACCGATTGGTAGAACTACAAAGATCCCAACGAAATTTATATCCACCTAGGGGAAATGGTGATTGGAAAAGAAATAAGGGACTTTCAAAAAACAATAATCAAAACCAAAACCAAATTAAAAGTCTCCTTGTTCCTTTAAATCCCAATAATGTGGTGGAGCATGAAATGTTACCTAGTTGTAGAAATTCTTAGTATTCTCATGAAGAAAATGCATGTCCAATAACCATACAAACTAGGGAAACAAGTGGAGACTCTTCTAGATTTGAACATATGAATTTTGTAGATGATGATTATTTTGCACCTATTGCATATTATTGGAATGATAATTATGATCATTTTTACAATTTTCAACAAAAAATGTTCAATGTAAATGAAAACCAGATGAGAGAAATCAAAGGCCAAAGAATTGATGTAGATATCATAACTAGGGTGTATGGGGAAACACCATCCTAAGATGAGATAAGGGAGAAGTAATGGAACACGTATGAAAGGAAGAAACATGCCATTCCTCCCCAAAGCCATGAAAATCAAACCCAACAAAGGGATCTTGAAAACATTAATCAAAGACAAAATATAGAAGCGATTAAAGAGTCAAACATAGAGAAACCTTCAATAGCACAACTTTAGAAATGAACCTTGACCTAACCAATGTTCTATCAAACTTGAAAGTATCAATTCCTTTCGTGGAATTGGGAAACCTTCCTAAATTGAGAGAGAAACCAAAGAAATTATACATGGACAAAGTTAACGAGGATTCCCAAATATTTTTACAGTCCATGAGCCATATGAAACAAAAAAGGTAGTCATGATCGTTTCTTCATTACTTTGATAGTGAATGAATAGTTTTTGCATGATTGATTCTAGTGCATCTACAAGTGTCATGCCTCTCAACGTAATGAATCAGTTGGGACTTCGGATCACGTGACCTTATAGGAATGTGTGTTGTATGGATTCAAGAGAGATTATGGTGTGTGGCCTAATAAAGGACACATAAGTGAAGTTAGCAGTGTACCCCAACATATTAGTGTTGATGAGTGTAGTTGTTACATATATTCTTGATGCTTTGGGAGTGATGTTATCTAGGAATTGGATTACTAACTTAGGTGGTAGTATCCAAATACACTTATCTTGTGCTACCATAATGACATGTGAGGGAACCTTTGTCACATTGTATAGAGAGCCTCATAGGAGATATCATGTATAAGACCCAAATGAACCAATTAATGTGCATATAGAAATATGAATTTTGTAATTACTTTATCCTTGCACATTCATTGGCCCCTTAAGTGAAAGAAGAATTTGGAGAGATAAGAGAAACATTTTGGAAAATGCATTTTGATCGAGCAAAATCTAGATCAGGTTCTGGTGTTGGCATCGTTTTTACCTCTCCACAAGGGGAAATCACTATATTTTATTATGGACTTGAATTTGACACCACCAACAATGTGATTGAATATGAAGCTCTCTTTCTTGGTCTTGAGTTGGAAAGAGACATGGTAATTAAAGTGTTGGCGGTAGTTGGTGATTTCAATCTTTTTAAGTAAAGAACAATATATTGAAACAATACTGTCATCCTATTTGGGACACTATTATTTTATTTGATTCCTTTAACATTAGTTTTGTCCCAAGAGACCAAAATTCCCATGTTAATTCCTTAGTTTATGCCACTTATACTCTTCAACCTAGTGATAACCTTGTCTTGGGTGAATTCAAAATGGAAGTTGTTTTTAGACCTTTTGTCTCTAACAATACAGAACTAACAATACAGAACACTGAAAAGTGTTTAATGATGATGCTCAAATCATTATATTCATGAACAACTTGCAAAAATTTTGTAACTACAAAGTTGATTGGAGGGATGAGAGAAGTGCATATTTTGAGATGGGGGAGATTGAAGAACTTTAGGGTAATGACTTTCCAAAGGGGATTTTTCAATTAGAATGAATCTTTGATAGACATGATATGTAGAAGAAAAAAAATATGTGAGAAAAACTGAGGATTGTATCGATATAACCATTGGTTCTAAGGAAATTCCTAAACTCATCAAAGTAGGAAATAACCTTTCAACAAGGGAGAAGAAAATGATAGAAAACCTAAAGTGGAGTATAGATACATATTTGCATGGAACTACAATGATATAAAGCAATGTAAGGGGGTTATCATTCAACATACCATTCCTCTTAAGGAAGGTGCCAATACATTTAGACAAAAACTTAGAAAAATCAACCTTAAATTGGTTCCCTTATCCAAAAAGAACTCCAAAATATACTAGATGCAAACATCATTTTACAATCCCAACATTCATCTTGGTTGGAAAACCTTGTTGTAGTGAGAAATTAAAATTGTGAAATGAGATTATGTGTTGACTTTAGAAACTTGAATCAATTATTTATTAAGGATAATTATTTGTTACCCAACATGGAAAAGTTCTTGTAAAGACTCATGGGTTCGATTATGTTGTCCATGCTAGATGGATTTTTAGGTTGTAGTCAAATCTTGGTCAAGCATGAATATCAACACAAGACCTATTTCACTAGACCTGGGGAACCTTTGAATATTTAAGGATTCCTTTGGAGTTGTTGAATGTTGGATCCAGCTTCCAAAGGGCTCGTTAATTTTTCCTTCGGGGACTTAATTGGAAAAATATATAAATTTACAAATATTATTTAATTTTTTTCTCTAAGGAGAGGGATGAATGCATTCATTGCCTAAGGAAAGTTTTTGAGAGATATAAGAAATACATGATTTCATTAAACCCTAAGAAATATATTTTGGGGGTATATGAAGGGAACATTTTAGGCCACATCGTGACAAAGGATGGAGTAAAAATTGACCCATCACAAGTAGAAACCATAAAAAATATCCCCTTTCCCTGGTGCAAGTATGTTGTCCAATATTTCTTTGGAAAAATCAATTTCATTAGAAGGTTCATATTTGACTTTGAAAAAATCACCAAGCTCATTTCAAACTTGTTGAAGAAAACAATCAATTTTCAAATAGAATGATGAGAGTAGGGAGGCCTTTAATAGAATCAAACAAGCCATAATTTCAAACCTGATATTAGTGAGTCTAGATTACAATTGAGAGTTTAAAATATTTTCATTTACATATAAAGAAGCTATTGCAGGGGTGTTTCTTCAAATAGATAAGGAAAATATGGAACAACCCATAGCATTTATAAGTAAAGTGGTGGGCCTCATAATAGAAACAATAATGCTACTACTTCATTTGCTTGTTACTTTAGTTTTCAACCTAAGGCTCGTACAAAATTTAGAGGTGTTATGCAAAGTATATGCAGAGTGCACTAACAACAACCTAGATCTAAAATTGGTCAAGGGGGTAAATGCATGAAATTGTATCACAATCTATGTAGGAAATATGAGCTAATTGCATCAATAAACATAAGCTACTTGGAAGAATGGAATCACACCAAATTGAAGAGAAGTTAATATATATCTATAAAGGGGAAACTAATATAATTGCATGAAAAGAAACACATTGAATTGTAAGAAGAAACAAAACTTGATTGCAAGGAAAAGAAATTGCATGAAAGGGAATGAACTTGTTGTATGAAAGAAATGATTCTAATTTCATCTAACCCTTTATCCAATATCATTCCCTATTGTTATATTACTAATAGATGTTAACCTCATGAAAAAATATGAGGGAAATGAAAGAAAATTCAACTAAAACTATCCTACAAGAAGTTTCTACAGGGGCTGGAACAATCCTAGAGGAAACTTCTATAAGATTATGAGAAGAGGCCTAAAAGGCCTATTGACACCTTCCAAATTATTGAGAAATATAAATTAAGATGCAATGAAGTATGAATGAGTTTATTAGACTTGAAAATATTCTCTTGAGAATCCCAATAGACTTTCAACCACTTCTACATGAAACCTGTTGAAAATTGCAGTTTACTAGAAATCTGAACAATAGTTAGAAATTGATGTGAAAAGATATCTAATCCCTTAAGAAATACTAAGAAAATGAAATAAAACACACTAACATGAAAAATAAAGAAACAATACAAACAGGGTCCTTGAGCCCTCTTGAGTGGGCCCTACCCAAGTAGCACAAGGAACCTATAAAAACTCTAATGAGATGGAAACAAAACACATTTTATTAACCAGTATCAATTGTTACATCAGGGAGTAGAGCTCCAAGTCTCAAAATATTCTCAACAAAAACTAGAATGAAATATTCAAAACTATGATTTTTCCCTCCTTGCTCTCCACATTAGAGGCCTACTTATACAAATTATAACTTGACCTATGTCCTTGGATCAATGAGGAAATAGGGGGATAGCACATCCTTATTAATCATCTTCAGATTTTCAAGATTAAATATGTAGGGAGTGGTCATAAATGTACTAGCAGTGCATCTGGAGGTAGGTGGGGGATAAGGCCCTTGATTCTCTCCTTGTGTTCATACCTTCCCCTTCTTATGGTGAGTTTGACCTGCTTAATTAGTGCTACACACACATGTCATTATGGATATTAGACCAAAAAGATACCATTACACACTAAATTTCATCCTCAAAACTATTCATTTAGACAACATACAAAAATATCCATAATTACTATTAAACATGGCCAATTAAAGCAAGTTAGTAGGTGTATTATGGTAAAAATGTATCTTTGATGGGCCTTTTAGATAGGTAATGGTGGGGCCCATCATACCCCCCAACTAAAAATATTTCACACCCTTGTGCAATAAAATTGTGTCTTCTCATTCTTACTATTGTTGTTGTTGCTCATTAAGTTTCTATCCATTGTTATGTTGTTGCTCAATTTTCTGCAACTCACTATGCCTCTGCCTGATATCCCATGCTATGTACCTAGTAATGGTATGTTGTTCATAATATCCTTTGGTTTTCACTATCTATACCCACTCTTTGTCTTCCTTATCTTTATTGATATCATCCACTGGTGAAACTAAAAGGAGGAGAGGGGGGTTCATATTTAACCCAATCCACTTGGTCTTGAGTTTTCTCATTTTCTTCTTATACCAAGGTGTTCTGAGAAATCAAACTTGTAAATCATTTGAAGAATTGAGGTTCTCTTACCTGTAGGTTGTTAGGATAAGAGTTTCATCTCCTATGGCAAGCTTCTGCTACTTCCTCTCCTAATATCCTCAAGGTGTCTTCCAAATGTCCCATTTCTTCTACCTATTCTTTTTCCTGGATTGGGGCTACATTGTTTTCTAAGGAAAGGAGGATGTGACTAGCTATTACTTCTCTTGGTTTTGTTTCTTTAACCCTAATCTAGAGAGGACTGTGAAGTTCTTTCTCCTTGTACCTCTTCAACTTTGTTGTAGCTTTTTATTATTGTTGTAATTTTCCCTGAAGGATGTAGAGGGTCCTATCGGATTTCTTGCTAACTATTATGAGATAATGTTGATATGGTTTTTCTTTTGGAGAGATTATATGATGTTGATGTGGTTGTAGAAAAATTATTATTTTTATGAAAACTTTACTCTAATCTTTATTGAAGATGATTGTTAGGGAACTAACCTCCCTGACCCCTCACATAGGTAGAATAATATTTTTTCCATGTAATAAAGGTTGAAATTAGTTAATAAGGATTATTTAATAACGTGAACAAGTCTAATTTAAGAATACTTAATATAATATTCCACTTCTAGAAAGATCTTCCTCTAGAATGTTCTTTAGAATATGTAATTAGTATAAATAGGAGTAGAAGGCATGTGAAAGTCTTGTCTTGAGAATTATTGTAATAGATCACTACTCTGTTGGAGGTTTCCCCCTCGAAGAGGAAAGTGAATTTGGATTTATATCAATAAGCATATCATTGTTGGTGTTGTTATTTTCTATATTTTGTAGTTATGCTAGTATTTGTTGCAATATTTCTATTTCTTATTATTATAATAAATTTGGTACCTTACAAGTGGTATCAAATCTCTTTCCTCTACATAAATTGTGGGAATTTTTTCCAGGGTAGAGACGTGTACTATATACACCTTTAAATAATAGAGATCTATCGTTCAATGGTAAAACTGTGGCTAGGGAAGAATGCATGCATGAAATACAAATAGTTTCATGGGTTTATTTGAAACAAATTTTTCACCTTATTGGAAACGTTTGTAACCCCTATTGGTACCCCTTCAAGTAGTATTGCATCAAAAAAAATATGTACATGGCCATCACTCCCACATACCACTAGGTATATTATAAGTCCCCTCGGTCTCATGAAACTAGCTCTATATTAGTTGATCAATCGCCTGACTGCTATAGTGACACTGAGAATAACACTCGAGAAGATACTCTCTAGTACCTGGGTAATCAGGTAGTACAACTAAGGGTACGTTCAAGCCTCCTTAGTTGGTTCCCTGATATATTGGGCCAAGTACTATTGTTCAGCCCCATACATATATTATAGATCTATATCATAGGGAAAACCTTTGTTTGTAAAAACCCTAACCCTTGGGAATAGAACTAAACTGAAAATAAACAAAGGGGAAATTATTCTGCGAAATCTTGCCTCATGCATCCTCATTGAAAAATTCCTTATAATTTTCCCTGTTAACAATTTGGGCATTCCATAATTGCATTATTCTTCATACCGGAGTATAACCCCACATAAGTAAAAAAAAAGAGTATAGTGGTCCCTCCAACACCCTTATTCGGGATCTATCCCATTGAATTCCTCTCTTTGCCCTGATTGCAGTAGTACCTATCACTTGTAATCATTTTTATTTTTTCCATGGACCCACCCACCCTTCACAACACCCTTATTTTCCACATATCACATTAGATTCCTCTCTTAACCACGTCCATCATGATGCCCCTCATATGTAACCATTTTACTGTGTAGACCCACCTACCCATTTTTTGTTTCTCCCCAAATGGATATCACCCACAACCAAGAACTCAACAACTTTCTTGCTGACAATGAACAGAACAAGAATTTCATCTAAGACCTCACTTCTAATATTTTTATCCTCAACTCTGGTAATTCTACCATAAAAATTGATATGTGATGTTTGCAACAGTCCATATACTCCCTCTTGGCCAAGATGAAAAACTACGTAAGTCGATTCCTATATCCTACCCCCTATGAAAATCCTTATCACTGTGAAGATTCCAACTCTTCCCATTACCAAGCCTTTCATTCAAATCAACCTCATCGATAACTACATATTCCTAGAGACGAGATGAATAAATTTGATCGCTTGGATCCCACGAGACGGGTCACACAAATGGAACATCATTTATCCTTGCATGGCATCACTGATGAGTTTGAAAAACTTCGTTACGATGCCCTCTATATGTATCTTAAATGGTAGCAATAGTGTAAAAATTCACATTGAGGGTATGTTTCTTGGACATAAGTTTTTGTAGAACTTTATGAATGCTTTGACACAGACGCATGCCATTTGGTCCATCTGACCAAGTTGAAATAGTCGGACACAATGGAATAATTTATTGTTGCCTTTGAGCATTTGGATTTTATAATGGAGGGCATGTCATATGCCTTCTTCGAGGAAATATTTATTAGTGGCCTAAAAGATGAAATTCGAGCTCAGGCTCTAATGTCTCACCCCCAGAATTGGGTGGAAACTACTAAATGAGCCAAGGAATCAAAACAGGTTGTATTTTCCCATAACAAAAACCCTCTTTTATTCCTCACCATAGACCTACCAATCCTTCCCCTAATGCCACTCCTCTCAAGATACAAACATTAACTCGGGAAAAAATGGCTAAATGCCAACTCAGGGGTCTTTGTTATAATTTTGATGATAAACATTTTTTGGGGAACAAGTGTAAGTAACAAAAGCTTCTGAGGATGTTGCTGAAAAGGAGGTTGAAATTTCACCTATGTAAGAGCTACGCCAACCAGAAGTTGAACCATTGTTTTTGTTGCACGGCCTCACTGGCTTCTCTACTCCCCAAACCCTCAAGCTAATTGGATACATGAAGCATAGGAAAGTCATCATCCTAATTGATAGTGGAAACACCCATAATTTTATTCATCGTCGTATTGTCCAAGAAATCAATTTCTCTTAGTCAAAAATTTTCAAATCATGTTTTCCAATGACAGTTTTATGAAATGTGGTTGGTGTTGTGAAAATGTGCACCTACAAATTGGTCAGTACCACCTAAAATATCATATGTTTACTATTAACATGGTATTTTGTGACATTGTGCTAGGTGTTGAATGGTTATGCAATCTGACCCCACCCTCATGGATTTTAAGGACCACACCATGCAATTCCAATAGGAGGGACAACAATATAAGTTCCAAAGCATCACAATAGGCTCACCTGAGATCATTAGTTCCCACCGAATGGAAAAGATACTTAAAAAAGGTCATTCTAGCATTATTTACCAACTCCATTCCATTCACGCCATTGAGACACCCTTTGTGCACCATGACCTCCAATATATACTCTCATGAAACCAAGATATTTTTAACACTCCCCATGGACTCCCCCCTTCCCATGACATCCATGATCATTCCATTCCTCTAGTACCAGGAAATATTCCTCCCAATGTTCACCCTTATCATCATCCATTTTCCTAGAAAAATGAAATTGAGAAAATTGTTCAAGAATTGATAGAAGTAGGTGTTATCTATCCTAGTACCAGCCCCTATTATTCTCCTGTAGTCATGGTACTCAAGAAATAAGGAACTTGGTGCATGTGTCTTGATTTTCATGCCCTCAACAAACTCACAATCAAAGACAAATTTCCAATTCTTGTCATTGATGACCTTTTGGATGAATTAAGTGGTGCTCAATACTTTACCAAACTTGATCTCCATTCTGGTTACCACCATATATGTATGAAAGAGGAAGACATCCTCAATAACCCCTTTAGAACTCATGAGGGTCACTATGCATTCTTGGTCATGCCTTTTGGCTTGTGTAATTCCCCTTCCACTTTTCAAAGTCTCATGAATCATGTATTTTGTCCTTTCCTCTGTCATTTTGTATTAGTTTTCATTGATGATATTCTTATCTATAGTAAAACTTGGCAAGCCCATCTCTCCCATGTGGATAAAGTTCTCCATCTACTATCTAAGCACAAAATTTTTCTCAAACAATCTAAATGTGCTTTCGGTACCTATGAAGTTGAGTACCTGGGTCATATTCTAGGAAAGGATGGTGTATGGGTGGATCCTAAGAAAATTTAAGCTATGAAGGAGTGTCCTCTCCCTAAAAATATCAAACGATTGCACAAGTTCCTAGGTTTAACAAACTATTACCGCAAGTTTATTCAGAACTATGGAAAAAATGCAGCTCCTCTCATTGCTCTCTTTAAAAGGAATGCTTTTAGTTGGACTCCAAAAATTCATCAATCATTCCAATCCTTGAAATATGTTATGTGCACAAATATTTTCCCGGAACTACCATACTTCACCAATAATTTTTTTCCTAGAATGTGATGCATCAAGGAAAGGAATTGAGGAATTCCTCATGCAAGATGGACTCCCTTTGGATTTCACTACAAAACAACTATCAGAGCGACATTTGGGCCAACCAACCTATGAAAAGGAAATGTTGGATATTATGCATGCAATGGATCTTTGGCATCCTTATCTATTGGGGCAATGCTTCCAAATAAAAATTTATCATCGTAGCCTCAAGTATTTTCTGGAGAAAAGAATTTCCTCCCCGAAACAACAAAAATGGGTGAAATAGTTGTTTGGATATGATTATGAGATCATCTATAATAAGGGAAAATAAAATGTGGTTTTTTATGCCCTTTCAAGGAAATATGAAGAAGAAGGGTCCATATTTTCCCTCTCATTCATTCTAGCAGACCGGCTTCAGTTTATTCTCCAGGAATGGTTGCAAGACCCCAAACTTTTTAGTTCAATCCAACAATTGTAACAGGATCCTCTAGCTTCTCCAGGGTACTCTTGGCACAATGAAGAGCTTCGCTATAAATGTCAAATGTATTTAATCAAACACTCACACCTTAAATCCATGGTGCTCTCTGAGTTTCATGCTTCACCCATAGTTGATCATTCGGGGCTTACCAAAACCTATGAACATGTCAAATGTTATTTTTTCTAGGACGGTATGAAATAGGACATCTACACCTTTGTGGATGAATGTGATACATGTTAATGCAATAAGGGTGAAACAGTCAAAGCTCCATTAACACTCCAACTTCTCCCAATTCCACCTGTTATTTGGAGAAATATCTCTATGGATTTCATTGTTGTCCTAGCTAAATTAAGAAATAAGTCAGTCAACATGATGGTAGTAGATCATATTTTCAAATATGCTCATTTTTTTTCTCTTCAGCACTCGTTCACCACATCCACAGTGGCTCATTTTTTTATGAATAATATATTCAAACTCCATCGTATGCCTCATTTTATTGTCTCTAACCATGATCCAAATTTCACCAACAATTTTTGGAAAGAATTGTTTAGGCTCCAGGGAACCCAATTGCATCTCAGAACCACCTATCGTCCCCATACTAATGGACAAACTGAATTTGTTAACAAGTGTTTGGAAATGCATTTGTGGTGTTTTTCATTTGAAAAAAAAAATCAGTGGGCTCAGTGGTTACCCCTAGTTTAATGGTGGTACAACACATCTTACCATATTTACACTTGCATGACTCCCTTTGAAGCAGTCTACGAGAAAAATCCATTTTCAGTTCTCTCATGCATGTTAAGTGTCTCCAAGGTTCAGGAGGTTGACAATCATATTACAGTTCGAGTGGCCATTCTACGTACCCTCAAATAAAATTTGGTCCTTGATCAAAATTGCATGAACTAACAAGAAGATCATGTTCGTTCAGAATGTCAATTCATTGAATGAGGCTAGGTGTTTCTTTGTCTGAAACCTTATAAGAAAATTTCAATCAAAGATTAACATTGTCAGAAACTTGCCCCCAAATTTTATGATCCTTATACAATTCTAAAATGAGTGTGTCCCATGGTGTACTACTTATCTCTACCCAGTAACTCTAACTCCATCATTTTTTTCATGCCTCATACTTAAATAAAGTGATTGGAACTAAATGCCAGACTCAAACCAGTCTCCCTGAGTTAGATGAAGAAGGTTCCATTTGGTTGTAGCCACAAGCGGTATTATACCAACGTGAGTGTCGTGTCCATTAGTGCACCATCAAGGAAGTGTTAGTTTAGTGGAAGGATACCCCTCCAGAAGATGCCACCTGGGAGTTGGATACCATCCTACAACAATTTCCTCATCTCAAGCCTTTAGTTCAAGGTTGTTTTTCAAGGAATTGAGGGGATTTTAGGGAACTAACCTCCCTAACCGCTCACATAGGTAGAATAATATATTTTTCATGTAATAAAGGTCAAAATTAGTTAATAAGGACTATTTACTAATGTGAACAAATCTAATTTAAGAATACTTAATAGAAGCTTCCACTTCTATAAAGATCTTCCTCTCGAATGTTCTTTAGACGATAAATTAGTATAAATAGGAGTAGAAAACATGAGAAAGTCTTGTCTTAAGAATTATTATAATAGATCTCTTCTTTGTTGGAGATTTCCCCCTCGAAGAGGCAAGTGAGATTGAATTTCTATCAATAAAGGTATCATTTTTGGTGTTGTTATTCTCTATATTTTATTGTCCCGCTAGTATTTGCTGCAATATTTTTGTTTCTTCTTATTATAATACATTTGGTACCTTACAATGACCCTATATAAATTTATGTTTGCATGTAGGTCATCTTGTAGGTTTGTTGTAGGTCATTTTTACTTGGGAAAGAGGATAAGAAATTGCAATTTGGGAAAACGAAAAATGTAAACCAATGGAGGGGAGAAAGGATTGTTTATTTTTCCCTAAAGTATGATAGTATGGAAAGTGTTATTATGGAAATGATGATGAAATGTGTAGAAAAGTTTTAGAGATTCTTACTCTTTTTTATTGTTTTATGTAATTTGTAATTCTTGTATGCACTCACCGTTGCTAATATTTTTCTTCTTGTGTAGATTCTTATTGTGATAGGGTGCCTTGGTACCTACAAAACTAAACCATTATTATATAATTTCATTTTTTTCTCTTTTTTATTTTTTTTATTTTTCTTCAAGACAAGGGTGCCATTGTTGGTTTTCACCATTGTTTTGCCTCATCAATCCTTTAGGATGTTTTCCTGGTGAGGAATTTATTTATTTCTCAGGTATGGGACCACCTCCATGAAGGTTTTTAATCAAATACCTATCCTAGATGCCTCAGTGAGGTTTTCATCTAAGTATTTTCTTCATTTATTTTTCTTTTTCTCTGCTATTATATCACTCCTTACTATTTGGATGGATTGGGAGCATCTCTATTGTCAATCACATCCAACTTTTGCACTTTCACTGTGACTGTAAATTCCTCCCTTTCCAAAGGATTATTGTACATTTTGAGCCTAAATCAATTCACTAACAAGGGAATTCCTTATTCATATATGGTTATGATTTGAACTAAACCATTTTCATGACACTTTTCAATTATGTATGGGACTAGCCACCTGATCATCAATTTTCCTTTAAAATCCTTGAATCTTGAATCAAACAATAGGGACTAGTCTCCTTCTTTGAATTTACCATGCTTGATGTTCTTGTCATGCCAAAATTTTATTTGCAGTTGCACTACTTCAGTGTTGAAGAGTATTTGCATCCTTTATTCATCTAGTGCATTCAGTTGATTCATTCTCAATTGTTGTGCTGATGAGATATCCATATCTATATTAGATTCTATTCTCAAATTAAGGTATTCAAACGCAATAAGGATCATAGCCTTCTTACCATAAACTAGTTCAAAGGGTGTAATCCCCATGGTAGTCTTCCATGTGATATTGTATGCCCATATTGCTTCTATGAGTTTCTTTGATCGGTCCTTTTTTCATGCTTATTGTCTTGGTAAGGATATTTTCTAATTCTCTATTGGTGACTTTAGCTTGTCCATTTTCCTGTGGGTGATAGGGTGTTGATTTTTTGTGGCGGATATGATGTTGTTGCATAATTTTCTCAATGATCCTTGATGTAAACTAAGCTCCTTGGTCTATGACTATTTCTCTAGGATATATGAATCTTGATAATATGCTCTCATGGAGGAATTCAACCACTCTTTTCTCTGTAGCATCCTTCATTTCCTTAAATTCAACCTACTTGGTCAAATAATCTGTACATATTAGTATGCACTTATTTTTCCTTGAAGGTGGATCAATTGGCCCTACAAATTCCATAACCCACTTGTCAAAGGGTTCCAATGATATCTGGGGTTGCACAGGAATTAAATTTCTCTTGGTAGGCTTCCTCATCCTTTGAAATTCATCACAATGAAAGGTATACTATTGAGCATCTTTATGTGATGCTGGCCAATAGTAACCAACCTGTAAAATCTTGTAGGTTGTCCTCTTTGATGCATAGTTTCCTCCACACGGTTCATCATGAAAGGCATAGAGGGTATCATGTACTTCATATTCTCTTATACATATTCTTAGAACTTGATTTGGTCCAAGTTTGAATAGATATCCTTCCACCCAAGTATATGTTGTACTCTTTCTGACAAGTTTTCACCTTTCCCAATAGGAAAAATGCTAAGGAGACCTCCTTGTTGTCAGTCAGTTGGCTATGTCATCAAACCATGGGGTTTGTGTTGATATTTCAAAGAGGTTTTCATTCGGAAAATGGTAATCAATCATGCTTCCTTATGTAGGATTTTTTAATGTGGATAAGAAATCTACAACAACATTATTCTTTCTCGTCTTGTCAAGAATAGTTAAATCAAAATGTTGCAAAAAAAAAGCCACCTGATTGTTCTACAATTAATGTCAGGTTTATTCATTAAGTATCTTATGGAAACATGATCGATGTGTACAAAAACTTGATATCCTAGAACATAGTGTCTAAACTTGTTAATAGCATGGACTACTGCTAGAAATTCTTTTTCAATGAGAGTGTAGTTTAGTTCTACACCAGACAATATTTTGAAATAGGTTGCATAAGTATTCTTATCCTTATTATGTCCTAATATTGCTCCTATTTATTTGTCTAAGACATCAGTATGAATTATGGAAAGAAATAGTCCAATAGGAGTATTTGTGAGTCTTTCCTTGATAGTTTGAAATGCTTCTTGACATTGTTAATTCCAACAGTAGTCTATCTCTTTGGATAGCAAGGTAAACAGAGGAGAGGATATTTTATTGAATTCCTTGATGAATATCCTGTAATAAACTGCATGTCCAAGAAAAATTCTAACATCTTTTTGTTTCAAAGGGGTAGGTAGTAGTGTGATAATATTTATTTCATTTTTCTACTTCAATCCCTCTAGAGGAAAAATGGTGTCCTAACAATCCTTCATTCATCATCATATTGTACTTGTCATGGATAAGAGAGAGGGTCATTTCTACATAGCTTTGGAGAACTTTATCAAGATTTTGTAATACTTCATCAAATGATTTTCCACAAGTGAATTCATCCATATAGATTCCCACTTTGTCATGGACAAGTTATGATAATATGCTAAGTATCGATCTCTGAAATGTGGATAGAGAATTACATAGGAAAAAAGGGAGGAATTTATAAGCAAAGGTGCCCCAGGGACAGCTAAATTTTGTCGTGTCCAGGTCCTCGGGACTGATTTGAATCTAGTTATATCCACTAAATCCATCTAGGAATGAGAAATATTCCTTCCCAGCTAAGACATCTAAAACTTGGTAAATGAAGGGTAGAGGAAAATGATATTTTCTTATAGCTTTGTTTAGTTACATGTAATCCACACACATCCTCCACTTACCAATCTTTTTAGGAACAATAACCAAGGGGGAGACACATTCAGTACCCGGCATTGGATAAATGAAACCAACATCTAACAGTTTTTTCAATTCTTGTTTGACAAAATCTTTTAGTGCAAGTTTCATCCTTATTTGAGGCTACCTAATAGTTTTTTAGTCTTCCTTGATGTAAATATGATGAGTACATATGGAGTGGATGGTTTTCATATCCTTGTAATACCATGCAAAGGATGCAATATTACTTTTCAACACAACTATTAATTTCTATTCTTGTTTTTCAATAAGTTTTGTGATGATTTTCAGTTCTTTTGAAGGGATGATTTCTATAGTTTTGATAGTGGGACTGTCAGTGGGGAGGCATTAAATGTGGAGGAGAATGGATCCAAGAGTAGTGGTGGCATCTAAAGACACATTTTCACTAAAGCACGAGCACACTCCATGTGAGTGTAAATAGATTTCTCAATGATGATAGAGTGATCACAAGGATCATCTATAAATAGGCTTCGGTCAAGGACCAAGCCAATAATCTCGGGTGGAGTTGGTTGCACCTATCCATAAAATGTGGATCTAGGATCCTAAGTGGACATGGTAAACCATTAATTTAGATGGCCATTGACCCAAAGAATTGATCGACCCACTTAACAGACAGGGTGGGGTTTATTATGGAACCACTTGTTCCAACACCCCCCTATAAACTCAACTTGGAGGAAAAAGAATCGCAGTTTTCCCCCTTGAATTTGTTCTGACTGCAAAAGATGATCAAATATTGTACATCAAAACTTCTAAGGAAGTATAATCACCATCAACATTGATCAAGGCAAAAAATGCAATCATCCATTGCAAAAATGGTCGCAAAAACTGTTGTCCAAACATAGTACCAGTCGGTCAATCAACTATATAACAAGACAACACCAATATAATTAGTCTCTATCAATCAAAAATTTTATGTCAAGATAGATAGTCTTTGTGTCCAAACAATGTCTGTATCAGGTACAATAAGAAGAAGTACAACTCCCAACAACACAGTCAAACATGGTTCGGTTAATCTCAGCAAATCCAAGCACAAAAGTTGGGTTTACACATCAACAACTTCAATTACTCTCCCCCTAAAACATAATTGAGAGATCAAAGTATCATCAATATATATTCATCAAAGAAACAGTCGATGAAAAATAACTAGTCGAAACTCAATCTAAAAATGCGTAGTTGAAAAATTCAAGTTGATTTTCATCGTGAGTCGAATCATAGTCGACCAATATCCCAGTGGAACTCTAGTTAATTGTCATTTTAGGTCGACCACAATAAATAAATCAGTAATGAAGAGGAGAATTGTACGACTATACAATCGATGAAACACAAAAGTATGAATTCCTCAAACATATGGTTAGATGCGCCCATGACCACTCATCAACCTAACCATAGTCTATCCTAGTAGTCAATACTATTCCATAGTTTTGTATTTCACGTCTCTTCTACAAATATATGAATGCATGGTTTCCATTTCTTTGATGGCTATGGTGAGGATGTCGATAAGGCACAAAATTTTATGTTGGATGATTAGGACATATAGGCTTAGGGTATGGTGTATTCTTAGGAGCAGAACAACCCAGTATATCAGCAACAAGATCATTCTTAACAATATTCTCATATTCCGGTGTGTTAGGAATAACTATCTCATCAATATGTTCAATACAATTAGGAAAATCAATCTGAACTCCACCTATAATGAACAACAATTCCCTAGTTGCGGCAAGGTCAGGTGTAGGAAAGGAGGAAACAACAACATCATATCAAAGACCAATTATTGGTGAATTCATCTCAGGCGTAATAAGAAAAACAATACCTTTTCCATTCTTCCCAAGTCTTCATCCTGTATATCCCATCTTGTTGAGTAGTCGGGACCCTATACCTATAGTGTTCTTTTCAAAGCTAGGAGAAACAACACAATCATTAGTCTTAATGCATAAATCAACAACATATTTCTTACAAGGAGCATCAAGGGGTGGAGAAGAAATGGGTGAGCTTGGTAGCTTGACAACATCAATCTTCTCACAAACAAGATTCTTCTTAGAATTCTATAGTCACCGAACTTCTTCAATGTTTTTTTTGCAGTCCTGTAAGCCCTAAATAGTGTCATCCTTCTCAGTGAGCTGCAAAAATATTGCATCATAATATTCTCTCAAAGCCTGATATTCATCAAACAAGTGGTTTTTATCTTCTTTGAGAGGATAAACTTCTTCATGAAGCTCATCGATGGAGGCATACAATTTGGAAACTTCTCGAGTCAACTAGGCATTTGTTTCCATCAATTGGTTGAATTTCCTGCCCAAGGTAGGATTTGTTGTATGAGGAAGAGATTTCACTTTTTCCTCCAAGTATTCAAGAAGATCATACTTGTCCTAAAATTCATTGATAACAGTTTGGAAAAATATTTCCATGGTGTTCCCCATGGTAGTAACCCTCCTAGATTGTTCAACCACGACAGTTTGAAACATCTTGTCTATAGTCTCCAACTGATTTTTTAGTTCTACATTTCCTCTCTTCAAGGAAACATTTTTTGAATGAGAAATGTATTTCACCTTCACGAGATCATAGAAAAGATCTATTTTATTACCAAAAGCATCCACCAGATCTTAAAAAATGGTTTCCATTGTCTATTCTAGGTCAAAAAATTTCCTAGATTTCTCATCAAACCATTGTAGAAGGTTGGTTTGAAAGATGTTAACATCATCTTCCAATTGGGTATTGACTATCTTCAGTTCATTTTTTAATCATTGATTCTCTTTCTACAACTGTGCAACGACATTCTACATGTCAATGAACACTACACGAAGTCAGTTGTGAGATTCTTCCAAGGCAATGGCCTTCTTATCATGAATATTCTGCAATATCTAAAGCACCAAAACTTCATCTTCATCAAGCATTCCCATCGTCGATGGAGGGAAAGATCCAAGGCAATAAATCTACAAAGGAAAATTTTGGCTTCACTATTCTATTATGTGGTATATTTCCCAACGAACCAATGACAATGTTGGTCGTGACCTTGCAAAGAATACACTAATCAAGGAATGTCTATGAAAAGTGTGTTGATATGGCACTAGTATCTCATCAAGGATGTGGAACCATAAGAATTTGCATATCTGGCCATCCATTCCTAGCGCCAAATTGATCACGACAAGTGAACAAGAGATAAGCCAAAGTATAAAATGATTTGGTGATGTCGATTCTATACAAATTAAAATGATTCGAGAAATAGTGAACAATCAATCGAAAATTATTCACTAGATTAGTGTATCCTCATCCAAATCGATTTGAGCAGAGTGTCGATGGTGCATCCAAGTTGAACCTCCTTCCATAAGACAACGAGGGTTTTTTTGAGTCCTCATTCTTTCTAGGTTCATGAGTCAAGGGTTTCAAAGGTCGAGGGTCCTTTGCATTCATTGAATGTTGGATCAAGTGACTAGTCAGTCAGATACTCCCTTCCAAATGACACACTAGTCAATTTGAGCCACAATTAGTTGAGTGGAGAAGTGTTTAATATGAATCGAGTCAGAGAAATATTAAGTTGGATATCTACATGAGGAAGGTTCTCAATTGATGCTCTTCTACACTCGTCCAATGTATCCTAGTTGAACTTTTGTCGAACCTCTTCCAACTAGAAAAACAAAAACCACACAAAGAAACCAATAATGATTTTGAATAGTCATTGTTGGGTAGCAAGCCAAATCAAACCAACTTTTAAATATCAATTGGTCAAGAGCATAACCGAGAACAAAAAAAATATAAGGTTTATGTAGCTCAATAACCCACGACAGGAAAAACATATTGGAAATGGGTCTTCAGTTATGAACAACCCATTACTTAATCGAAAAACCTATATCATAGATTCACCACTATCTCAATCCCATTTCCATTCTCTACAAAATCTAGATCACAACCAACATCTTTGATACCATGTTGTCACAAGCATTAATTGCAAAGGAGAATAAATCCAAGAGAAGTGGTGGTGTCTAAAGACATCGTTGAACTAAAGCATGAGAACGCTCCATGAGAGCACAAATTGATCTCCAGATGATGATAGACTAATCATAAGGATCATATATAAATAGGTTTCATTCTAGTACGAAACCAATAATCTCAGGTGGAGTCAGTTGCACCTATCCATAAAATGTGGGTCTGGGATCCTAAATGGACATGGTCAACCATTAATTTAGTCGATCGTTGACCCACTTAACCGACAAGGTGATTTTTATTATGGAACTGCATGTTCCAAAAAGTTGTCAATATTTCTTCCTATAGTTATTTTTTCTTATCAGTAGATTTTTCATATTCATATTCATCATTTATGCCTTCTATTCTCACATCAGCAAGGTATTGGTTTTGCAAGGAATTTGAAATAAATGTGTCTTCATCAATTTTGTTGCTAGCCAAGGTTGTAATTATTTTGTATATAGGATAGGTAGTAGTTTGGACCATGTCTTCTTCTTCTTCCACCCATATTGCAATATTTTTTGTCATTAATGTTTGGGCAAGGGGATAGAGAACAATTTGTTTTCTTAGACTACCCATTAGTAATGGTCATGTTCCCTGCCCTACAGCTAATGTATGCATCTATTGTATCCAATCAAGGTCTTCCCAAGATAAGAAGATACCCATTAAATTTATATTTGGTTTGGAGGACCAAGAAGTCAGTGGGATACTCCCAAGAATCAATAGAGAACACTTTGTTTTCCAACATTCCTTGAGGATTTATTGTGGATCTATCTGGAAGTTGGAGCATAGTGGGTGTATCTCTTAGGGATCCTTGAAGGTTTAATATCAACACGGTATCTCTTTTCATAACATTTATAGAAGCCCCTAAATATATGAGGGTGTTTTGGGTCAAGATTTTGTTAATGTGCACATTCATTAAAGGGATTCATGGATCCAAATACTTAGGAACACTTATCCTTCCAAGCATGAGATTAGCTAATTGTCCTAACATTGATTGTAGGGGTGTCCTTTTTCTTTCTCCCTATTCTTTTGATGTATTCTTCTTTGATGAATATTTTATAAATAGGTACATCCTTAATATCTTGTAGGGCATGTATATTTACACATAAGTTTTTGAGTTCTCCTAGGAGTTCATTTTCTTCAAATGTGTAGGCTTTCTTAACATTCAACCTTTCAAGATAAGGTGGGACTTGAGGCTATGGTAAGATAACATCATATTTTTTAGGTCATGAATCCTCTATGGTATTTGGAGGTTCTTTTAATACTTTTCATGACCTAAGGTTGATTTCTTATACATCTAAGGAGTAAGTCTGATATGTGGCTTCATTTTTGTACATAGGTTGAATTTACTTACTATTTGGTTTGGGGGTAGACTGAGTGGGTAACTATGGTTGTTTAGCAGGAATAATTTTATGAATACTATTATTGGGTTGAGGAAGAGAAGGCATTAATGTTGGTTGTTGAAAAATTTTAGGCCTCTATCCTTGTGGAGGATGATTCCGCTAAGGATTTTGGGCTTGTGGTAAACTAGGGAATGGTTGGTATGGAGAAGGAATAGGTTGGCCTTGGTATTTCCATTGAATTGGAACTTTCCAAGCATATTGGTTAGGATTATAACAAGGTTGAGAAGTCATTTGTGTATTATATGCACCAAAAACTTGAGAAGTATTGTAGCTCATACCTATTTGGAAGGGTGTTGGTGCTCTCGGTTGTCTCTGATCGATGAAGCATACATAATCTACATTATTTCATACTCCTTGAAATGTAGCTTTTAATATTGGAAAAGAAGGACATTTTTCAGTTGCATGAGCTTCTTCACAAATACCACAAACTTATATAAGGTCAAGGGAACATTCATTCCTAGGATGCCTTGGTGCATCTAGAGAAAAATATAGCTAATGTCTTTTGTACTTCATCTTGTTTATTATTGATCTGCAAAGTGTCCATTTTCATATCTAATGAATGAAAAATATTAATTTTCATATCTTCTAATAATATTCCTATCTCATTTTTTATAAGAATTGCAAGGTTAGAAGATGGTGTTAAAATTCCTTTACCATTTCTACCTTTCTTCCTTGAGGATCTTTAATGATTCTTGAATTTTTACTTGATATCATCATAATCCAACTGGTAAATATATCCATTTGATAATAGATTCATTTTTTCCATGAGATCTTCTCTTACTCCTATGAGTAAGACAAGATTAATTGAATCTTCATCCAAAGTGAAATTGTAAGCTCTTTTATAAATTAGTTGAAATCTCTCTTTGAAGTCTTCTAAAGATTCATCGGGTCCTTGAGTAATTATAAATATCTCATCTCTTATATCCCTCACTCTGCAATAGTCTCTGTACTTTTCACTGAAAGTGTTCTTTATTTGGTCCCATATTTTGATGTTGTTTCCTTCGATCAGGCTCATGAACCATCTTAAATTTGAATCCTTCATAGCAGATGGAAAGAGCACCTCCTTGAAAACGATGCCAAAATGTGGTGGGCCTCGAAATAGAATCAATAATTCTACTGCTTCCTTATATTGATACTTTATTTTTCAACCCATGGCTCATACAAACTTTAGAGGTGTTGTGCAAAGTATATGCAAAATGCACTGAAATTGGTCAAGGGGTTAAATGCATGAAATATTATCTAATTGCATGAATAAACTTAAGCTACTTTCCAGGATGGAATTTCACCAAATTGAAGAGAAGTTAATCTATATGAAAAAAGGGTACACTATTCTGATTGCATGAAAAGAAACACACTAAGTTGTAATAAGAAAAAAAACGTGATTGTAAGGAAAGGAAATTGCATGAAAGGAAATGAACTTGTTGTATGAAAGAAATGATTCTAATTGAATCTACACCTTGATCCAATACCATGCCCTATTTTTATATTATTAATAGATTTTTACCTCATGAAACGATATGTAATAAATGCAAGAAACTTCAATTAAAATTGTCCTACAGAAATTTTCTACACAAACTATAACAATCCTACGGGAAACTTCTATAGGAAGATAAGAAGAGGCCTAAAAGGCTTGTTAACACCTTCCAAATGATTGAGAAAGATAAATTAAGATGCAATGAAGTGTGAATGAGGTTCTTATCCCTGAAAATATTCTCTTGAGCATCCAAATGGACTTCCAACCACTTCTACAGGAAACTTGTTGAAAATTGCAGTTTACCAGTAATTTGAACTATAGTTAGAAATTGATATGCATAGCTATATAATCCCTTGAGAAAGAATAAGAAAATGAAATACAAAACACTAACATGAAAAATAAAGAAAGAATACAAATAGGGTCCTT
>JZKD02S1988746.1:2271601-2331937 GCA_000966675.3 Picea glauca
ATAGTTGTAGGAGAATATCAGTTGGGTTGAGAGATTTATGAGCTTTGAGTGGACAATGAGAGACCACCCTCTTTTGTGGATTGCTAGCCTCAGCTCGGGGGTGGTTGGCTATTGATATTTGGTACATTCAATCTATGGTTGGGTGGAACATCTGTCCCAAGCAGTTGGTTGCATGATTATTGTTTAAGATAACTATTTAATCTTGTACTGAGTTATTTACATGTGTTATTGTTGTGCATGAACTCTGCGTGAATGAGAATGATTTATATGTTGTTGTAATGAACAATTTAGTTGTATCTCCTATTGATTATTAGCATACTTCAGATGCATATGTTTTATGGTTATTGTTGTAGATAAATATGTTATAAATTGTATTTGTAGGCTATGAGAAAAATGATAACAACAAAATAATGGCTTCAATTAGCAAAAGTTTCATGTTATGTGTATTTTGCACGTATTGTTGCCTAGCTGGAGGCTAGGTACGTTACTAAAATGGTATTAGATCTGATGAAGAGAAATTTTTAGCTGACGTGACCTAGCCATGGTGGTTGGGTATCTTACAAAGTGGTATCAGAGACGATTTTTTCAACACTGAGCCTGGATGGGCCATTTAGTGGAACGTCGAAGTGAAAATTACAGACTTTGCTGGAAAATTGTTTGACAAAATGTCAGAAAAAGGATGTCTAAAATTTGTTGTTAAAATTGCGGCAGTAAGATTGAGACAAATTTCATGGGTAATGTGAAGAATTAAACCCCTTTGGAAATTTAGAAAATAAGCAAATCGAAAAAAATTGGGTATTTTTCCGTATGATGATGTCGGCATGGCATGGAGTCCATGTGCCAGCTGACGTGATAGAAGAAATATGTGTGTTTCCACGATGGAAGGTACATTTTGGACGTGATTACAGTTGGCAGGCGATGTGGAGCCATGTGGTAGAACAACTTTCATTCCCATGAGATTGTGGTAAGATCTTGGAAATTTGTTTATGAGTCTATGAGTCTGCAAAGACGGAAAAATGTTTAAGTGTTGGGACTTATTTTGATTCCATGAGTCCATGAGTCCACGAGTCCGTGAGTCTGCAAAGTTAGAAAAATGGTGAAGTTTTGGGACATTTTATGAGTCTATGAGTCCACGAGTCCGCAAAGGTAAAAATGGATAAGTGTTGGACTTATTGTGATTCCAAGAGTCGGAGAGTCTGCGAGTTCTCAAAGTTAGAAAAATGGCTAAGTGTTGGGACTTATTATGAGTCTGTGAGTTCGTGAGTCCATGAGTCTACAAAGGTAAAAATGACTAAGTGTTGGACTTATTATGAGTCTATGAATCTGTGAGTCTGCAAGTCCGTGAGTCCGCAAAGTTAGAAAAAAGGCTAAGTATTGGATTTATTATAAGTCTGTGAGTCCGTGAGTCCAAAAAGTTAGAAAAAAATCTAAGTGTTGAGAATTTTTAGATGGACTTATGAAAGGAATAATTATTCTTTTGTGAGTCTGTAAGTCTGTGAATCTGTGAGTCTGTGGGTCCACGATTCCGCGAAGAAGTGGAAGAATGATTAAGTGTTGAGACTTTTTGGACGGACTTATGGGAACATAATTGTACATAATTTCATGGATCTTGTTAATTATTTTATCTTAACAAATCTTGTTGAATGTAAATTTTGCAGAATTAGAGTTATAGAAAGAAACGTAGTTCTTATATGACGACTAACGTCATGGAAGATTCTCAAGAATCTTACATCCAAGAGGAAAAGTTCATAGGTATGCATATCAGCATGGGGAATGCTGAGACAGAGTCAAATGGAAGAAGAGATAGGAAAGAGTATGTCACTACGAGAAGTCTGCATAGGGAAGTGAAAAGCTACATGGATGATAATGAAAGGATTATGAAGGATCATGAAGAGATACTTCAGATATTGAACATGTTGTATAAGCAAGTTAACAAATATTATGGCACCAAGCAAGTAGCTAGTGCTAGATAAGTAGCATCATATAGATCCCACAACAAAAGGGATGATCATGGAAATGACAGGCAATCAAGAATCATGAGCAGGATCCATCATTATCCAAGGAAGTTCACTAGAAGAACTCATGCAAGTTCAGGACCAAGAAGCATCCCAAGTGTGTCTCATGTTCGGAGGAAAACAAGAAGGCCTAAGGAATACATCTTGCAAGGTGAACTCAGGAAAATAAAGCCATGTACTTTCAATGTTGAGCATAGGAAAGGAGAATAGGCAAACGCTTGGTTGTTGGAAATGAAGAAATATTTCCAGCTGCATGACTACCCATACCGGGTAGAATCTAGGATTGCCACATACCACTTGCAAGGAAAGGTAGTCATATGGTGGGATCAACTTAAGCAAGCCAAGAACCTCTATGAGAAGAGAATCTCATGGAGGAAATTTAAAGGATATTTCCAAGAGAAATGTTTGTTTGAGCATTACTATGAGAGAAAGATGAAGGAGTTATTTGAACTCAAGTTGGGAACCATGACAATGTAGGAATATGAGAAGTGGTTCTTTGAATTGTTGAAGTATGTTTACTTCATCAAGGATGAGAAGGTTAAATTACAAAGGTTTATAAGTAGGTTAACCTCCTTCTATAGTGACAAGATTCAATATGACAACCCCAAGACCTTGGAGGAAACCATAAGAAGAGAAAGGCACCTTTATGAGCAAAGAAAAGGAAGGCCAATGTTCCAAAATAAATGGAATGATAGGATGAAAGAGAAAAAAGGATAAAAGGTAGAAAGGTTTTAAACCACCCTTTTTCATAAATAACTAACAAGCAAATTAGCAAGGCAAAATGGCCCAAAATGATCAAAAGAATGCAAATTCATTTGGAAAAAGGCCAAGGAAGCAGCTGGTTCAATGTTGGGGGTGTGAAGGGAATCACTTATATAAGGACTGCCCTTGTAAAGGAGAAAGAATGAGGATTTTCCACAAAATTCATGAGGCTAAAACAATGGGAGACATGGGAGGAAGTATGCCAAGGATTTATACAACCTTGGACAACAAGCACGTAGAATATAAATACACCATGATTAAAGTAGAAGGTAAGATTGATAACCATCCCATAGAAATTCTAATTGATTCTAGAGCTATCCATAGTTACATAAATGCTAACATTGTTGAAATATTTCACTTGAAAAGCAGTAAGCATAAGAAATCTCGGTTAGCTCAGTCAGCCACGTGGGCTAAGACAAAGATCAATGAGTTGGTTAAAGATTGTCAAATAGACATGAATGGACTAAACACAAAGGTAGATGTAAACATCATACCATTGGGTTCGTATGACTATCTAATTGGCATGGATTATTTGGAAAAGCATCATGTTGTCCTAGACTGTTAAAACAAGACAATCACATTTCTCGATGAGGAAGGGCATCAAGGCAAGATTCAAGGCATTCCAAGAGATGTATTTGTTAGAGAGATTTCAGCTATGCATTTGAAGAAGAGATTCAGGAAGAGATGCCAGGTGTTTGCAACCCATATGGAGGAGGCAAAAAAAGATAAAGCGGTAAGCATTAAAGACCATCCGATCTTGAGGGATTTTGAAGATGTTTTTTGAGAAATCCTAGGATTTCCACCAAACAGAGACATTGATTTCTCTATCGATTTGGTGTTAGGATTTGCCCCAATGTCTAAGACACCATACAGAATGGGTACACAAGAATTGAAGGAGTTACAAATGTAGCTTGAAGAATTGTTAAAAAGGGGTATATACATGCAAGTGTGTCACCTTGGGGAGCCCCGGTTCTGTTTGTGAAGAATAAGGATGGAACCTTAAGGCTATGTATTGATTTCAAGAAACTTAATAAGGTTACCATAAAGAATAAGTATCCTTTACCCAGAATTGATGATTTGTTTGATCAACTGAAAGGTGCAAGAATCTTTTCAAAGATTGACTTGAAATCAAGCTATCATCAAGTAAGGATAAGGGAAGAAGACATCAGCAAGGAAACATTCAGAACAAGATATGGGCATTATGAATTCATGGTAGTGCCATTTGGACTATCAAATTTCCCAACAATTTTTATGTGTTTGATGAATGGATTTTTCAAGGAGTACCTGGAAAAGTTTTTGATTGTGTTCTTACATGATATACTCATCTATTCCAAATAAAAACAGGAACATGAAAAACATTTAAGAATGGTTTTACAAGTTTTGGGAGAGCACAGATTATATGCTAAGCTCAGTAAGTGCATATTTTATCAAAAGAAGATTCACTACTTAGGGCATATAATATCAGCAGCAGGGATATAAGTGGATCCTAAGAAGATAAAGGCCATTAGAGAATGGATAGCGCCAAATAATGTTATAGATTTCAGATCATTCATGGGTCTTTCCGATTATTACTGAAGATTCATAAAAGGATTTTCAAATATTGCAAGTCCAATCACTTATTTGCAAAAGAATGGAGTGAAATTTGAATGCACTTCCAAATGTGAAGAGAGTTTTCAACAATTGAAGGGAATATTGACAAGTTCACCAATCTTGAAGATTGCAAATCCAAACGAATATTGTTTTGTGTGCACTGATGCATGTAAGGAAGGGATTGGTGGATTCCTTAGTCAAAAGGATCATGTGGTATGCTATGAGTCAAGAAAATTAAAAGAGCATCAGAGGAATTATGATACCCATGACTTGAAGTTAGCAGCGATTATACATGCATTGAAAATGTGGAGGCATTACCTTGTGGGTAATTAATTCAAGCTAAGGATAGACCACTATGGTATGAATTATTTGTTTGGACAACCAACACTAAATGCTAGTAAAACTAGATGGCTGGAATTTCTTAGTGAATATGACTTCGAATTAAGCACATAAAGGGAAAGGAAAATCAAGTGGGCAATGTACTTAGTAGGAGATCTCATGAAGTGCGTATTGTATCCATTATCATGTAGAGGACATATTTGAAAGACAAAATTGTTGCAGCAACAAATTCAAATCAGAATTATTTAAACATAAAAGAGACATTACAACAAGGAAATTTTCAGCAGAAATGTAATTATTAAGTGTTGAAAGAAGATGGAATTCTCATGTACAAAGGTAAGGTGTATGTGTCGAATTCCAGTGAGCTGAAAAATGCAGTGTTGAAGAAGATGCATAATGTGTCATATACTGGGCACCCAGGATATCAGAAAACAATTGCAGTAGTAAGAAGTCAATATTTTTAGCCATGAATGAAGAAAGAAATGGCTAATTACATATCCAGATGTCTAGAATTCCAAAAAGTAAAGACATAATATAAACACCCAACGGGTTTGCTACAACCATTGCCCATTCCATAGTGGAAGTGGGAATTTTTCATGGTTGATTTATTACTAAGCTTCACATAATAGTAAAGCAGCATGATTCCATCATGGTGGTGGACAAATTGACTAAAGAAGCACACTTTATTTCAGTAAAGACTACACACAAGGAAGCAAATATTGTAGATATTTATATGAGAGAAGTTGTTAGGCTACATGGAGTGCCTAAGGAAATAGTTTCAGACATAGATCCAAATTTTACTTCTAATTTTTGGAAGGGTTTGTTCAAGGGATTTGGGACAAATTTAAATCTTAGTACAACATATCATCCAGATTCCAATGGGAAAACGGAAAGGACTAATAGGATAATCGAGGACATTCTTAGAATATATGTGATGGATCAACCCTCAAAGTGGGAAGATTAAATTCATTTAGTTGAATTTTCCTACGACAATGGGTATCAGGCCTCCTTGAAAATGAGTCCATTTGAGGCATTGTATGGCAAGAAATGTAACACCCCAGTGAGTTGGGATAATCTAGTAGACAGAGCATTTTTTGGGCCAGAATTGCTAAAAGAAATGGAAGATCAGATGGGAAGGATTAAGGAGAATTTTAAGGCTGCCCAGGATAGGAAGAAAAATTATGCAGACAGGAACAAAGTTTTCAGATATTTTAAAGTGGGAGAACATGTGTTTTTTAAAGTGAAGGCAAAGAGAAGTTCACTAAGATTAGGAAGTTGCCTGAAGTTGGCAGAAAGATATTGTGGTTCTTTTGAAATATTAGAAAAGATAGGGCCAGTTGCATACATGATTGCCTTATCCGCATCAATGTGTATTCATAATGTATTTCATGTATTGTTACTTAAAAAGTATGTACCTGATGCTAATCATGTAATTGATTGGAATGTGATCCAGGTGGAGCATGAAGGGGATTTCCGGGTGGAACCAATACGCATCCTAGACCAAAAGATCAAAGTGCTCAGGAACAAATCCATAGGGATGGTAAAGGTTCAATAGACCTTTTATGGTCCTGAAGATGTTAAATGGGAGAATGAAGAAAACATACGGGAAGAATACACACAAATTTTTGGCAGTTCTGAGGAGGACATAATGCAAGACTCCATTTTGAGCAACTAGAGTTTCAGAACCACATCTCAGAGTCCTAGCCAACTACATTGGGGACCTTGATAAATGAATGGCACATTCCTTGGGATAGACCTGATAAATGGATGGCACATCCCTTGGGTATCCCTGATAAACGAAAGGTGCATTCCTTGGGTCGGCGAGTTGAGAGGAACGTGAGATTTTGGTTGGAGTTGTTACATTGCAGAAATTTTATTTCTAAGTGTTGTGATGTAAATTTACATGTATGTATATCGGCATAGAGTGCTCCAAGGATAGATCACAATTGTAGGGGAGGGGGAATGTAACATCCCCATTATAATCCCCAGTTTTTCTTATGTAGATATAATATGTGGCTACGACCAAGCAATGTAATATGTGAATTGTATTTCAATGTTTTAATAATAAAATGTGATGTCAGCTACTAAGGGGACATGGACAAGAGATGGGGGATGAATTAATCCACAAGAGAGGGGAGTGTCTAGGATAATGGCCAAGAGGGGTCCAAGGGAGGGATTACCCATTTTTATGGATTTAACATGTTTTCCTAAATCTGTTATTGTATATGAACCTTCCCATTTATGATTGAGTGTTTCCAAAGACAATCATTGAATCCATGTAAGAGGGTGGGTGTGAGTGGTCACATCTCGAAGTTATTGGCCACATGGGGGTTGAGTACAATAATATTGGGGAAGAGTGTGAGTCAAGAAAGGCAAGCAAAAGAGAGGAATTTTATATAGGTTGAGACAGAAGTAACATCAATTCGAACAGTTTGGGTAGTAAGTCAAGTTTGTGCATGGAAGGGGGACAAATAGAAAAAAAGAGAGCTTGGAGATGGTGCGGCCATAGGAGGGAGAAGTATGGAGCGTAATTGGAGAAAATTGGAGCTGGAGAACTGAAGAGCCCAGTTTTTGGGGCAGAAGAGTAAACTTTTATGTGAGTCACACTGAAACAACAAGTGGTTGTTATTGGTTTGTCGATAGTTTTCCTAGCAACAATTTCCCTTGAATTCCTAGCTGAGAGATTCCTATATACCTATGCCAAAGAGACCCTGATAAACGAATGGCACATTCCTTGGGTTATCCCTGATAAACAGATGGTACATCCCTTGGGTTAGCCCTAATAAATGGATGGTTCATCCCTTGGGTCATCCCTGATAAACAAATGGTACATCCCTTGGGTTATCCTTGATAAATGAATGGTGCATTCCTTGGGTTGGGTAGGTTAAGAGGAAGAGAGTTGGTGGAAATTTCAAGATAGTTGTAGGATAATATTAGTTGGTTTGAGATATTTATGAGTTGTGAGTGAACTGTGAGAAACCACCCTCTTTTGTGGATTGTTGGCCTCAGCTCGGGGGTGACTAGCTATTGAGATTTGGAACAGTCGATCTATGGTTAGGTGGAACGTCTGTCCCAAGCGGTTTGTTGCATGATTCTTTTTGAAGATAAGTGTTTAATCTTGTACTTAGTTATTTACATGTTTTATTGTTGTGCATGAATGAGAATGAAAATGTTTTCGTAATGAACGGTTTAGTTGTATCTCATGTTGATTATTAGCATGATTCAAATGCATATGTTTTATGGTTATTGTTGTAGCTAAATCTGTTATAAATTGTAGTTGTAGGCTATGGGAAAATGGATAACAACAAAAGAATGGATTTAATTAACATAAGTTTCATGTTATGTGTATTTTTCACGTATTGTTACCTAGCTAGAGGCTAGGTACGTTACTAAAATGGTATCAAAACTGATCAAGATAAATTTTTAGTTGACGTGACCTTGCCATGGTGGTTGGGTATGTTACATTTTCCCTTACTTATCTTATTGAAAAGAGACAAATTATCTTCACTACCTCCCTACTCATTTCTCTTAGACTCATCCTGAGTCTCTTTCTAGATGCAATCATCCCAAAGTCTCTGCCAATCTAGGAGATTTCCCCGAGCAACGACTCCCTTGACAAATGGTTACAAATACTATGGAAGACCATTCAATGTCGCATTCATGATATTTGCATCCTCTATTTTCTCCCCAATGGTTTCAAGTTGATAATGTACCTAAGTGATCCTCATGAGGTAGTTGGTAACATTATCATATATAAACGTCTGCATCGATCTGAGTTTATTCCTTAAGACCATCTTCCTATTCATGTTTCTTCTCCAGAATAACCCTACCAACGAATCAAACATCTCTTTGGCCATATTCTTCTCAGATAAGTGAGGAATTATATTATCCTTCACTACATCCAACATGACCCTATTTTCTTTGATATCCTTCTTGTTGTGAGCTTCCAAAGTTGTTGAATTTGTCGATGGAGTAACTCCCAAAGGTCATACTCCTTAAATTCCAAAGTTACTCTTGATTTCCAAGAGAGGAAATTGGATGCTCCATCCAATTTGTCTTCAACTCTTAACGGTGTCGTTGCCATCCCTAAGAACTGATAACCTTCCTTGGAAATAACTTGCTACTAAAAACCTCCCCTGTACTGACCTGTATAGACTTGTACACGAGTGTCACCACTAGATATCACATGTGTATGTGATTGTGATCACCAAAACATGCATATGTATGCGACTATGACCACTGTTACCCGCCTATACACGACTGTGCTCAAATCCTCCCACGTATGTACATGACTATGCTTTCTATGACCCACATACACTCAATAAACCTGCAAAAACTTAGTTATACTTCAGTACGACTATTTTCCTGAAATTCATCATTTGATTTCCACCTACTGGTTATGGATATGTTATGGATCTGAGATTTGTCTTCCCTTCAGAGCATATGCTCTGATACCAGGTTGATTTTAACACTTCAACCCAACACTTGACAATTAGATCAAAATAAAATCATGTTATCTACTAAAAGCACAGTTGAGTAATCAACTAAACATGCAGTGGAAGCATAAACTAGGAAACCAAAAAAATCTCATACACAAGAGCACCAATATTTTTGGATAGATACCCTTGGAAAAAAAACCTGAAGGGAAAACCATTGCTGAGAATGATTTTATTATGCTAAAATCAGGGCTCTTGTAACAAAGATAATGGCCCATTGAAAGAAATACAACTACAAACAAACATGGAAAATGCTAACTTGTTGTGCAAACCAGAACTGCATGATTTTCAAGATGTACGCGACTATCCCTACTATGCACCTGTGTACACATGATTGTCTCCACTAGCACCCGCATACACGTACATAAAACTTGTACATAAATCTTTATACGGTGCAACTCTTCCATGTGGGATTATCTGACTGAAACCCACCTACAAAAACCGCTATTCTCTCTTCTGCTTGATCTGAACTCTAGATGGAATTCCTTCTCCACCTATCCAAGATCTTGAATCACACTCCTTCATGATTCAATCATGTCTTCATCCTTCACCCTAGCCTCTGCTTTTATAATCGTGAGTTATATCACCAAAGTGATTGCATGTTGAGATTACTTTTCACTCCACTTGAGATTTAGAAACATGTTAATTAATTTTAGAACTTTCCTTAAATAACTCAATTAAATAATTACATAATTAATTAATAAAATAAATTTACTTTAATTAAAGTAAATTTAAGAGTAGAAGGCTTTAAACGATTTCCACACATCTAGAGATGTAGACTTGTGCAAAAATACCTTTCTAATGCTACCACTAGAATCAACACATATGGGTTCTTGGGATATATACCCAGCATGATGGCCATATTTTTGAACTCAGTGGTGTACTCTTATATGCTCTTCCCCTGCCTCTACCTGAAGTAGTGCCACCGGATCCATTAGTCCTCTACATGCCCTATAGGGTTGAATTGAGACTTGATGAGGGCTTTTAAGTCCTCCCACCTAGTTACTAGCAGATCACCATCCAGCCTAAGATTTTTCATATATATTTCCCACCAGGTTAAACCATGGCCCTCTAACTTCAATCTAGCAAATGAAATATTTTTATGTTCATCTAGTTGTTGCAACGAATGATTAAAATTTAATGCATCAATATCACCTTGGTATGGCTTTATGTCCACTTCCTCTTACATATTAAAAAGGGACTGTGAAGGGTTAACAACACTTGAACTCAGATGCTCTTTCTCAGGTTCATTCTGTGATTCCTTTTCTAGGTCTTCATTATCTCTCGATTTCCCATATGATTTGATATTTGAGTTTGAGCCTCCAAATTCTCCTAATGGTACGAGGTTTCTTTCTAGAGATTCCATGAGGAGAGACATATTACGAGATATGTCAATGATTGTGTCTTCCAACCTTGCAAATCTCTCCTCTGCCAGATCTCGAGGGTTGTTATGAACAAACTCATCAACCATGGCTAGGGTTCTATGACTTTGTTCATAAACCGATTCTTGGATCCCTAAAAATTTACACAAATACCCCAAGAAAACCTACTATGATACCAACATGATCTGTAAACTAACATGGATTTTCGACTAGAACAGTTCGTCACAACAGATCTGATAACTAAATTGAAATATGCACTATGAAGGTTAAATTCCTTTAGATTCCAAAATATTTGGTTACTTATTTTTTGCTTATGCACGAAATAGATAAAATGTGGAAAATATAAAATAGGGAAATAAAATCACACACCATACAAAAAATAAAACAAATATTTCTCTGGGAAAACCTTACGGAAGAAAACCCAACTAGAAGGTGAGACTACTCTGCTCTCTTTTCTCTGGTATGGAAATAATGCAAGTACAAAGGAGAAGGCTCTCTCTATGGAGTTATCTGAGACCTATGGCCTATTATGATTCTACATAACATTAACCCCCTTTATTTTTCTCTCTAATTTCCCACTCCCAGTTGTTCTACTCAGTTATGGAACAAAATACAATAACATGGAATGGAACCCCTTCTCCTCCTAGTGGCGTTTTACTTAACATAGCCCGATAGCCATCAAAGGGTAGGGTTTTGAATTCCTCAACCCTCATTTTTGATAAGTTTTAGGACCTTATATAATATTCTTGAAATTCCTCACATGGATAGCCACATATGCATGAGTAATGGGGGTTGATGTGACATCCTCTTGTACCATGGTGGTCAACACGATAGGTCAACTTGCGAGAGGCATAAATTTTGCATGTGAGCTTCAATTGACATGTTTTTTGCACCATTGGAAAGGTATCAATGTTTATAATAGCATCATGGGGTCCAATCTACCACCGAAAAATTTATGACCCACAAAAAATCCATTTGATTCCTCAAAATGGCTCCAGAAGGTTTCAAACCCCAATTTTCCAAACTAGGATCTACCATTAAAATGACCCTACAAGTTGATTCCTCCAATTTATTCCACTCTGAAAGCATCGAGATAGATGACAAATAATATAATGATCCAATTTGGATCACATGTGCCCTATGGTTTTTGACTCTCACATGAGAGGGTTTCATTATTATTTGATCACCAATTCAAAAATCTGTAATATTATTTTAAAATGTTTGACCCATCAAACATGATCACCATGATATTATTATTTTATTTGAGATGATTGAGCCTAGAACTCTATAAATAAGAGGCTCCCCTCATTTGTAATGTTTTTTTGTTCGGTGAGCAATAGAATTTATCTTCTCCTTGGAGCATACTTTGGATTATACTTCTCTTTTATGTTGTGTGAGGCATCATGGTGAATATTTGTGGTGGATTGGATCAACTTATATGCATGCAAAGAATTGGTCAAAGGCATCAAGTGAAGAATTCTTTCAAGTATGAATAATTTGGTGTGATTTTCCTTTACCCTAGTTATTTTTTTTATTACTTTGGGTATTTCTAAATTGGTTGTTTTCCGAAGTAAGGTAGTAACTAGGCTAAAAAGTCCTAGGGAAATAACATTTTTAATTTAATTATGAAATTATTAACACTTCTTAGATATTTTCATTCATATTTTGTTCTTTCAATTCACCTAGTAGGAAACATTTTGGCATGCTTTAGGGAAGCCCCTAGATTCCTCAATCCTAGACTAAGTTAAGCCTCCCTCATAGGATTTGATAGACTCCATTAGACCAATGATAAGTAGGCACTAGTTTCTGCCTCTCTCATCCATTTGTTTCTAAACTTTTAACTTGCTGGAAATTAGATAAATTTTCTCTTTTCATAATATTTAGTCATTATTTGTCGTGCATTTTATAAATTTTATTGTTTCCATCTACAGTTTAGCCTAGAAATTTTGATTTGTAATCTAATATTTGGTTAGATTATCAATATAGATTGTTGTAGATTTTCCTTTTGAATTTCTGTTTTAAATTTAGTGCATTCCAACACTTAACTTAGCTCAGAAATCTTACTTTCCAACTAGCTTATTTGACCTAGGATCCCAAACTTAGACAATAAACTAGGTTAGTATCATACCTTTGGTGTGTTGGAAATTCTAAAGTAAATTTCTGATTGCATTTCCAACAGTTTTTTTTGTCTTTCACATTCAGAAATTTAGTTTTAAGACTTATATTTTGACTAGAAAGTCGATTCTTCACATCATAGTTAGACAAAATTCTGAACTTGATATTATGGAAAATTAATTTATTTTATATTTTAGTTTAATTGTTGTTTCTAGCAATTAAATTATTCCATAAAACTAAATTATCAAAACTAGGGTTAGATCATAAGCAATTCCATATGTAGAAATATTTAAGGGTTAAAAAAACCATATTTATATGTTTTATTGTTTTGACACACATGTATTAAATTGTTGTTTCTAGCAATCAATTTATTCCATAAAACTCTTAGATTGCCTACACCATATAATTATACAAGAACTAAATGATAGGATTTTCAAATAGTAGTGATATTTTTTCATGAATTGTCATTGTATTTGGAATATTCAAAGACAACTTTGTCATGTGAGAGCACTATTGATATTTAAGATTGTTTAGAGTCCCGGAGATAACATCATGAGGATAAATCTTCATGATTTTTATAGAGGTGGTACTCTTCTTTCGATATATATGGAAGATTGTTCTTCTGAACTTAGATGCATGCAATAGAAAATCTTAACAAATATTTCAATAAAACTCCTATATACAGATGTACAAACTCTTATATACAGATGTACTTTCCAAGCACATCATCTCATTGAATAAGAATAAATAAATAAATATGTTTGTAGATATTTGTATCTATAGGGTTTGGATTCTTCTTTCAATGGACATTTTGTCTTCCTTCTAAAATAATGTGAATCAATAATCAACTATGACTTTGCAAGATGAACAAAAAGTAAAATGGATAGTTCATCAAATAATTTTATAGGAATTTTGCTAATTAATATCAAATGAATTTGTAAAGCATCGTCTCCTCAATAATTCATTGATCTGTCACCACACGGATTCATAAAAATAACATGACACTTGAATAGTTTTTTGAGGGAGAAATCAATAATAACATCTCAAATGTAACAAGTTTAACAATGTCTGAAACAAGAGGGATGAAACAGACTCAAGAAGATCTCAATGAAAATTAGATAAACTAAAATTAAACTACATTTTCCCTTTTACAAGTAGGGATTTTTCTTCTCTAGACCTAAAATATCATGAAAAATGACTGGAAGAATTGATAGAAAGAGTTTATCATAATCAGATCTTCCTATTGCCAAACATACATGGAAAACATGATGGAAAGAATCAAACAGAAAGAAAGATGAGGAAGAAAGTTTAGCAGGCTAATTCACAAAATCTTGGAAAGGAAAAACTTTCTTGTTGCATACTCTCCATCGTTGCAAAAACTACTGACTGCCAACCCTTTGAATATGCTTCTTTTTCTCTTTCATAATCTTCTCTTCATCTTCTTGAATCTTCTTTAGGGTTAGGGTTAGGGTTTTATTTTCCCTTTTGTAAATGTGAACTTAGATATATGTGCCATCAACTAGGACCCACTTTAGAAGCTCCAAAATTTCTTTAAATAAACAATTTTCCAAAAATAATTAGCTTCCAAGATAGAAAATAGTCTCGACTATAATTTTATTTTTATGGAATTATAGTTATGATTCAAGCCATGGAAACCAATTCCAAGGTATTCTTCATGTCTCTATTTTTCCAATGAGCTATTGTTTTCTTAATATGAACATTGAGATCAAAATTTATGGCCTTTAGAAGATAGGAACTCAGTAGTCATTGATTTATTCGTCACATGAATTCTTGACCCTTTATTTCAAAATCTGCCCTATTTATCCCACATGCATTAAGGAATATTTTTCATATCATGTTTATAAGAAAAATGACATCCCTTATTATTTGTGTGTGAAATAGACAGAACTACGAAACCCTTCATAGCTTATGCATATTATAGTTTTTGGTTGCCACCTCATCATCTGGTCATCATGCCAAGTCACTATTGAGTCATCTACGTTCAACCTATATCATCCAAGTGTCACTCGGGGGTAGGTCCACTTCACTACCACATGTACCAATATGCCAAAGGAATGGGGGGAAGAAACTTACGATAAGAAACGATGAATAATATTGAAAACTAAATGAAGTGTTTGCAGAGAAATAAGACAATGCAGGGGGTAAGTGTAGAACTTAGTAAATCTCGATAAAATGGTTAAGTGTTGGGAATGTTGCAGGAATGCATCCGCCTTAAAAAATTCAAGAAATAAACTAAGTGTAAAACTCAGTAAAATTAACTAAGTCGTGAGGGTGCAATTTGGGTAATGCAAAAATGGAGGTGCAAATTGAGGATTGTGGAAATGTGGATTGTGGGTTTAGGAATGGAAGGTGGAGATGAGTAGTGAAAATGACTAAGTATGGAGAGTAGAGAGGTATGGAGAGAGTAGAGTAAATAAAATTGAGAGGGAAATGACTAAGTATGGAGTGTAGAGAGTAAGGAAAATGGAGAATGGAGAGGAAAATGATTAAGTATGGAGTGTGGAGAGTAAGGAAAATGGCTAAGTATGGGGAACTCGTATAGAGATGAGTGAGGAAATTGGCATATCTTGGGAATATGACCTTTGTTTTAGATTTCGTAAGATGCTAGATGAAGCTGACACATAGGGTTATTTAGTTAGAAGATGGACACAAGCAATTTCGTTTATTTAGTGTATTTTTATTTTCTTCTCTTTTGTTCAAAAGAGAAATCGTCCCCATTATCCTTTCATGATGAAGAACTGCGATACTGAAACTGATTCTGAATTCTTAAAACTTGTTAGGTCTTCATGATCAATAAGTGAAGGGTATTTGGCACTTTCCAAATTTGAAAAAGAATTGGTCTCCATTTGAAAGAGACATAAGTTCAAATATGCACCTCAATCACCTAGTTGATGGGTGTCAGGAAAACACATCAACAAACACCTAATCTAAACAAAAGCAGGTAGGCATGTTGTTAGAAAATTAAAATATAATACAGAGAGAAGAAAAATATTTGTAAAGTTTTGGAAGAGTTGAAATTAATAAAAGAAAAGAAATAAATTAATATTTAAGAAATAAATAAATAAATATAATAAAAATATTTGTTTATAATTTTATATTAAATAATATTGTAAAGATATTAATAATTTTGTATATAAAATTAAAATGTAGAAATTAAAGAAAAAAGATATATATATTATTGGAACATGAAAATGGTTTTTCTTAAATTGAATTTAAGAGAACTTTATTTAAGATATCAATATTCCAAATTTTGGATTATAATTAAATATTTTTTTTAAATGAATTAAATCATATGAAATTATTTTCAGAAAATAAATATGATGTTTAAACTAATTATATTAGGGAATTTATATATATTTAAAAAGATTATATTTATTCACATATGTTAAATGATCATTTTAAGTAGTTTTTCTCCATTGAATTTTTATTATTTCTACTACAATTGATTATCCAATAAAATCAACCATGATTATTTTAAGTAGTTTTTCTCCATTAAATTTTTATTATTTCTACTACAATTGATTATCTAATAAAATCAACAATTTTAACAAAATATTGTAAGCATTATGTTCAACAAATATAACAATATTAATATACAATCATTCTGAACACTTTTTCTCTATTAAATTTATATTATTTTTATTACAATTGATTATCCATTACAATCAACAAATTTAACAAGTTATTGCAACCATTACATTTAACAAATATAACAATATTAATATTAGTTATTGCAACCATTACATTTAACAAATATAACAATATTAATATTAGATGCAACTTCACTTTAAAGTCACTTAAAAATGTAAAGTTCTTCAATCACACCTTTCCCTACAAATTGTCTTGGTGAATTTACAAGGTTTCTCTTGATATGAAAAATACAGATCAAGATAGCATTCTATACCATTTATTATGAGGAACAACATTAATAACTTGAAACTGATATGTTTCATTTATAATGTTAAGATTTAACAATTGAATTAAACAATAATCGATAATATGTCATGACAAATAAAAAATAACATAATAACATAGGTCCAATGGAAGCTCACTAAGGAGGGGTACTAAAACCCCCAATCATATGTCATGACAAGTCAAACAATAATCAATAATATGTCATGACAAATCAAAGAGAACATAGTAACATAGGTCCAATGGAGGCTCACCAAAGAGGATAGTAAAACCCCAGTAATATGTCATGACAAGTCAAAGAGAACATAATAACATAGGTCCAATGGAGGCTCACGAAGGAGGGGTACTAAAACCCCAAATTTTCCAGTTTGCACATGAAGAACATTCCTTCAAGTAAGTTTGGTTTTCTTGGGAGTCCAAACACAATCTCGAAGAAGATGACTTTCAAACTTTTGTTTCTAGCTTGGCTATGAAATACACGGTAAATATGCAATAAAATCTTGGCATTGTTCTCTCATTTCTTCTTTTATGGTTGATCTATTTTGTTAAGAATGTAACGTCATCCTATTACATCTCCAAGTTGCAGTTAGTAGATTTGGACTTCTTTTGTTCTACAAGGTGTGATCAATACATTTGAACTTTTGTTTGTATGTTCTTCCACGCAAACAATGTATATATATGATATGATAGTTTGGTAATATGGGATTCTCATATTAAATGTAGAGGATTACTAAATAATGATTTTTTTTAATTTTGTTATTGATAAAATACAAATATTTGCAAATTCTATTTATCAAAAAATGAAAAAATAAAATTGCACAAACTTATCCATGAAGTCTGGTATAGTAGGAAGAAATCAGGTGATTAAGTTTGTGTTAATGTAGAGCCCAAGTTCAAAACCCTCAAGCAAGTCCTATGTGACTTAAACTTTGTTTCAAAAGTATTTTAAAAACCCTTAAAACAATTAAAATTTATAATTTTATCAAAACAAAAATAAAATTGACAATTCTCATTAAAAACACCAACAACATTGAAAAGCATAGATACATTCTCATAACCCAACAATTTAACAAAAAAATATTCTATAAAAAAATATAAAAAAACATAAACTTAAATAACTAATCAAATAAACCTAAAAACCAATTAATTAAAAATATTAAAAACTTTTAAAATTATAAATTATATAATTTTAATATTTAAATTTCATAACTACCTCAGACAAAAATAAAATTACCCATTCTCATATACAACAATACCATACAGCCCATTGAAAAATATCAAAGACAAAACATTAATTAACCTACACTAACATAATTAATACAAATCTCTTTTAACTTCTAAAATTTTCATTTTTAAAATATTAATAGAGTGTATATAAAATGATATTTCAAATAATATACATTTTTTGAATAATAATAATAAATTAATTGTATTTATAAATAATAATCAATAATTACTATTTTTATTATTTATTTACAACTAAATTATAATAAATTTTACCACTTTAAAAATATAATAAATAAAAACATAATAAATTATATTCTAAAATGTGTATATCGTAATCTTCTTATACTTCCTTTCCTCCGAAATGGTAAGAGAGTCGAAGTTTCCAAAAGAGTGTAATCAAAACCATTGACAAAGGTGCGTTAAATCTTCTCTACCTTTCAATGAATGTGGAGGACTGCATTTTATATCATTACGTATACATTATTATAATTAGAATATATATTGACAACTTGGTTGGAATCTTTGAGGCACTCATTATTAATGTATTGTTAAAATTGAACGTTCACTTTTATTTATTAAAAAAAATCAAAACATTTTGATACTTTTATTGTTAAGTTTGTATAAATTAATGGTTTTATATTTTTTCATTCTTTTACATTGATAAGAGGTAAAACTGGTGAATTTTTTTTCCGCGTAGTCAATAGAAGGTTAAATATTTAAAGTTATAAAAGTTAATTAGATAAATTTTATTATAATTAAAATTAATTTTAAATTAAGTAAATTGTTAATTTTAATTTTTTTTTAAATTAATGTTTGAAATATTTTTATTATAATGAAATTATATAATATTAATATTTTGTTTTTATATTTTTATTGATTCAAAATAATTAATATTAAATTTAAAAAATATATATTAATTTTCTTTTTTGTTAATTTAAAAATAAATTTAATATTTTAAATATTTCTATTATAATTATGTAATGTTAATATTTGTATTGATTCAAAATCATTCTTATTAAATTTAAAGAAAAACACTAATTTCCCATAATAAAAAAACAAATTAATAAAAACGGCCACTAACAAAGAGTTAAAACATGTAGATGTTACTGATAATAACGATTCAAACGTTTTGGGTTCGAATCTGGAGCATGTACTTCTCTCTCGTTCTAAGTCAACAACAACGTTGTATTCCGCCATGGTGGTGGGACAGGGCAACCGACAGTGTAACGCCACGAGAAAGCAATGACAAAGTCTATGCTAGCGTTAGTCCCACGCACATCAACGGAACGGAACGGAACCCTCCGACCTTTCACTGGTACGGTTTCTATATTACCATTTAGCTTTAACAATAATTATATATATATATTATTGATATGAGATTCTTTTGTGTGTGGGTAAGTGATTTTTTTGATTTATTAATTAGTCTATAAAAATATATATACTCTATTTTTTGGATTTAAATTTATAACTTAAAAAAAAAAAAAATCATATACATACCCTACTCTTTTAAATTTAAATTTATAACCTTTTAAAAAAATAGATGTTTTTAATCACTCAAATTATATATGTATAAAGTTTTGTAACACAATGCCGATTTTAATTTTAATTTCTAATGTTGAGTGACCTTGGCCTAAGTTGGCTGCCCAACCTGTTTAGCTAATGTGACGCAAAGTTGAGCTTCCAATGATGCGTCACCTTAATAAAATTTGATCAATGGGCTGTATTCCTCATTTTTTGGAGGGGGATTTTGGGGACATGCGTTTTACATGACGAAAGTTGTGGACAGTAAGTATACAATATTTGTGATGGTGGCCTATCCATATCGATTTCATAAAATCGGTTGATTGGCATCTCCTTGCTTGCTGTTTTAATTATAAAACGCTTGTAATTTGGATGAATTGAAATCTTAATGGTTTATAATCTAATATAAGATGGTGGAAATAGGGATTGTAATTAGAAGATGTTGAGCATATAAAAATGAATTTATTTAAATGTAAATTGTATTTTAAGTAGAGACTTGAGGATACAAGGAAGTGGAACTATTGTGCAGTTAAGAAGGAATGTATGTTGAGTTTAGATAGACAAAATTTTAAAATAAAAAAGGAGAATGTGTGGGATAGAACTCTTAAATGAAAAAAAAGGAGAGATATTTCAAAGATTATTTTCAAGAATATGGAAAGAAACATGAATAGTTTGGAAGAATTGATAGAAACAAAGTTTGGTGTATTTGAGAAACAATTCCAAAGTTAATTGATAATGATTTTTATTAAGCAAAAACTAAATAAACTAATTTTTTTTTTTTAAGAGAACTTCTCAAATTTGTTTCAAACAATGAACAAATGGAGGATGACAATCGAAGCTCAAGAAATAACATAAAAAATAAATAGAATTGTTTATTGTCAATCTCTAGTCCACAAAAGATAGTCCTTGGGTACTGAAACTCTTAAACCAACTAGCATAGAGAAAAAGAAAGTGCTTGCATCCAAGATTAAGTCAGTGAATATCACATTGTCTTTGATTGTTAAAGTTTGCTTCAGCTCGAAAAAAACATTTATTTTAGACATTGTGATCCAAGCCAAATTTGAGGAAGAGAGACAAAGGAAACTAAAAGCCTTTAATTTAAGGATCTAAGGCCTAAAGAAACGAGACAATCTACTTGAATGTACAAATGAATTTATACACAACACCTTCAAGCAAAAAGATATCTTGCAAAAGAGGGCATGGTTTACCCATGACAACTCCTACATTATCAAGTTTAAGAACATTTAAGAGAGGCTATAGATGTTATGGTCTAGGAAAACTACTCGATCTCTTTGAAAAGATTTACACTAATGAAAACCTAACTAGAATCAAGTACAAAGACCTAAAGGAGAACATGGCCAAAATGGTTGAAGCAAGGAAAATGCATTACCATGTGGAGCGAGAGAGTTTAGATTCGTGACCTTCTCTAGGTTGGTCCAAACCATGGCACGCTCCATATCCCTCACCTTATGATTCTAGATCTCAAGTTTTAGGGTTGTACTTTCAATGATAGAGTCTCTTCTTTTCGTATTTGGGTTCCTCAAACAATGTAAGGAGCAACTTTGACCTAATTTTCTTTATCTAAACACATTGCATTAATACAAATCCACTACCTATCTTTCAAGGATACCCATGTCTATTTGTGCATAGACTAGAACCCTACCTTGGCTTGAAAGGTTTTGGTGAGGTCAGATGTCTTCACAAAGATTACCTAGCTCCATTTATTTGATTTGAAGGATCATATGTTCATGCTAGGCTCTTATGGGTATCCTCAGTAAGGAACCCCCTTTTAGGAAAATTTTATTCGGTGCATGTTGCTTTCCTCCAATGTCATCACCTTATGCCATTTGTGACATTAGTGGATCTCATTCCACATATCTACAACCTAGAATATATAAATTCTTGGTTATTGGATTTATTCTTCTAGTAGGAGACCTCAATGCAAGATCTAGCTACATGTAGTGCACAAAGCATGACCTTTACTTGATCCCATTGATGACTCGATGAATGGACATTTAAGAGGATGCTTTACAATGTCATCCCCATGGCCCTCATTGGTGCCTTTTACTCCTCCTATTTTAATGTTTTTCTAGGCTTCATCGTTACATGGAATGTTTCTTTCAAATGTTTTGAGATTGAGACTATTGATTATTTCTTTTTATTTTTTAATAAAAAAGTAAGATTATTTTAGGATATTGAATATATGATGGTATTGATTGTAATGATAAGACTGAAGTAAATATTGCACTACCCCAAATATTAGTGTTGAGTATGTTTGGATATATACCCTAAAGGTGATTATCTCCTTTCTTATTCATCCTCATCCTCAACCTGCATAGAATTCACCTCATCTCCATAATCCTATTGTTTTTTCTCTTCTTCATCATCATCTCAACTCCCATAAAACTTATAAATTTATCTCAACTCCCATAAAACTTAGAAATTAGTTAGTTTGCATATCAAAGACTTATCCTTAATCATTCATCCAAACCATTGGTCGTCCATGTATGTATTTTGTTTTTACATGACTAGATATCTTGTGAAGGAATCCTAGTAATAAACATAATTACGGGGCATAAATTATGAAGATAGACGTGGAGGAATATTAGGAATGTTACATAGGAACAATTTATATAGCAATAGTCCACTAAAAATGTTATCTTGAATGGAATGTTATTAGATTATAATGGAGAAAATGGCTAAGTGCTTTGTGACTTAATGGTGACGTGTCGTGAGGTGCAAGGACAAATTGTTCAACCCTTTGCATTTAAAACAAAGAGCATACCTATCAAATATTTGGAAATATCGTTAAATCATACATATAAGTTGCTTGCACATACAAATTTCAATGAAGTGTCATGGTCTTTGGAATATCGACAACTTTGTCAATTAGGAGCACCTCATCTAAACATAATTGAAATTCCAAATACGTACGCATGTGTGGAAGAAATATAGAGAAAGAGTTACTAATAAGATGAAATGGAAAAAAAAAAAATTAATGATATAAAGTTTAATATAAAAATAAATAAAAGTTTTTTTAAAAAATTTATGTTAAGTGATCCTATAAAGATTTTAACAACTTTATACATGAAATTGAAATATTGAGATGAAAAAAAGATAAATATTGAAATAAATAAATGTTTTTATTGTAAATTAGATTATAATAGGTATTTTGTTTTGTTTTCGGTTTAATTAAATAATGAAAAATTATCCCAAACTTCATGAGGACAAATTAATATTATGTTTAACTAGTTTAAGAATTTGTAAACTCTCACAAAGCTTTTTGTTTTTTTTCAAGGAAAAAATCACTATTTTTATTGACAGACAAGTGGAATTACATTCTTTATGTGTTATTGCACTTATAGTTTCCAAATGTATAGTTGTCCCATAAAGATAAAAAATAGAATCTAATTTTAGTTTTGGAAGCTCAAAAAACAAACTTTAACCTTAACTTTTACTATCTTTACCTAATATGTCTATGCGAGACTATGTAGGTTGAATCATAACAAAGATCGAAAAATCATAAAAAAAAGTTCCCAAAATGATGTTTAAATCTAAAGAAAACAAGAGCTCTTAAAAGTACCAAATAAGATGTAATGTCCCCTTCCAATTGACGGAGGATGACTCAATAGCCTATATGACTCTCATAGGCTATAGTCAAGAAGAAAAAAAGGGAGTCAAGGAGATTTATTTGGTGTCACTGGGTTAAAAGAATGACAAATCTGAAAAGTGTCATTAAATAAAATAAATAATTATATTTAATTGGAGTTGGAGGGAAATATAAAGGGTTTGATTTGGTAAAAAAAGAGGAAATATTTAGAAGGCCCAAGGAAGGATAAATAGAGGGGTAACCCTTCTATTTGGAATTATGATTTGATATCTTATTGGAGTGCTCTTGTAGCCAGCGTTTTCGTTGGGGTTTTGGGAAAAACCCTTCCACTGCAGGTTTAATTTCGGTGGTGCAATATCCACCCTAGCTAGACAGAACAAAGAATTCATCTAGAGTTTTCATTGAAGTTCATTGTTGTGTTTGATTTCGTGTTGGATAGAGTTGGGAGGCATGTCGTCTTGTGCAGGGTGTTTGCGATGAGTTTCAAGAGGAGGTAGAGCATCGGATCAACAGGTGTCAGAGGGTTTTTGCACATCTGTAGGAGGAGATGCCCCCGCGAGTTGAGCTAGGGTTGTCCTGCAAGGCCCCGCTAGACGCCTCACAGTCGTCTCGTGAGGACCTCTGCAAATTGGGGTTACAACAATTTTTTGGATTAGGTTTGCAAGGGGATGAGGATGGGATTGGAAGGTCGCTTGCAAAGTGGGTACTACTAGATCATAGTAGTGTCGGGCTTGGTGAGTCTTGGGATAGTGGATTGGCATCATTCCAAGTTTTCCTGTGTTGTTTCAGTAGTAGATTGTGTAGATGCCTGGAAACCATTAGATTTGTGTTGCTTAGGAGTATTTTGCAGTTGTTATGACAACCATTAGATATCATTGTATTGGTTTTGCGAGTTTCCATCCATAATAAGATGTCATGTTATTTGCTTTATTTTTTGTGTAATTGATGTATGTTATATGTTTGACAATATTCCTCATTGGGAAAACTATTTGTAAGAAGTTAACAATAGATTCACATAAGAAGGAATAACAAATTTGGGACATAAAACATAATTTCCCCTCCTAGCCTGTTTGGGGACATTACAGTGGTATTAGAGCTAGTGGTTTTTCCAACTTGTGACTACATTGATGCCTAAAAGAAAAGGACGTGGAGGACATACCTCTCGAGAGTTGTCGAAAAGAGAAGCACATCACAAAGAGTCAGAACTAGAAGGAAGTATGGGAGACAACCATGAAGGGACTATGCTCCAAATATTAAAAGATATAGTCAAGGGACAGAATGAGGCATCCCAGAGATAGGCAAAGACAACAAGGTTACAACAGCAGACGCTTGAGGCACTCACAGATTTGATAGGTTGGTCTCATAGTACAAATGGTGCAAGTCAAGGTGGACCCAATGGATCCCATTAAGGTGACATAATACACATGAAGAGTAGCAATAACCATACCCCAACTCAGAGAAGGAGCTTAAATATCCCTAGGCCTTTATCACCACAATTCCTGATAGGACAACCTATAGAAGCACAAGAGAAATCGGATCAGTGGCGTGATATTAACACCTCATACAAGGACTGTGAGACGATAGATGAAGATATCAGTGAGAATTTTTTCTATACTGACTTCTACGACCTCAAATATAAATACAGAGCGAGGGAGGGGAACAAAGGATCACAGAGCCCACATAAATTTGACCTCATGTGCAAGGTGGGAAGGTTGACTATTCCACCCTTCGATGGGTCTAAATAGAGTACAACCAGGGATTGGGTACATAAGTTGGACAATTACCTCCAACTTAATCCAATGACCAAGGCAGAAGCAATTAAGTATGTCACCCTTCACTTGGAAGGAGAAGCTCATGAATGGTGGTACCATGGGTTGGTAACATTAGGGCATGCCAACATCACTTCATATGTGGACTTCACTCAGAGTTTGATTGACAGGTTGATAAGAAGGACCCTGAGATACACTTTAGGGAGTTGGCACAATTGAGGCAGACAAGTACACCAGAAGCATACATCACATATTTTTAGAGGATGGAAGTTATGCTGACATATATTTCTCAACAAAGGTTGGTGATGTTATTCACGAAGGGTCTAGATAAACCCCTGAGAGGATGGGTGAAGGCCTTCATGCCAACCACCTGAAAGAGGATTTGAGCATGTCATTGAGATAGAAGAAGGGTTGAATCCCATGATCACCACCCTCTACATCTATCCAAAGAGGTTCAAGGAAGAAATAGATAAGACCATAAAAGAGTTGTTAGAGATGGGACACATCAGGCCTAGCTCTAGTCCTTTCGCTTCTTCAATGGTACTGGTGAAGAAGAAATATGGTATTATGAGGATGTGCATAGACTATCGGGCACTAAATAATAAGACCATCAAAAATCGATATCCAATACCTAGGATCAATGAGTTGATCGACAAGTTTCATGGGGAAGTATAATTCTCAAAGGTTGATCTACGATCATCATACCACCAGATTCAGGTCAGAGAGGAGGATATCCATAAAACAACATTCAAGTGTCACTATGGGCATTATGATTTTCTAGTCACACCCTTCGGGTTGAATAATGCACCAACTACCTTTCATTCATGCATGAACCATATCTTCAAAAAAAATTAAGGAAATTATTATTGGTGTTCTTTGACGATCTTCTCATCTATAAAAATACATGGGAGGAACACCTGAAGCATGTGGATGATATTCTCACCATTATGGAGGAGCAGTCACTATTTTCCAAGGAGGAAAAGTGTGAGTTCGGGTTGACAAAGATCCTCTATCGGGGGCATGTGATTGATGTTGAGGGTGTAAAGGTGCATTAGGAGAAGATCCAGACCATCTTAGACTGGCCCACCCCCAGTTCACTCACATATCTATGAGGATTCTTCGGGATATGCAACTACTATAAGTGATTTATGAAAGGATTTTCACAATTTGTTGCACCATTGACCGACCTCACCAAGAAGGGAGCATCCCAATGGTCAGAGGACACACATGTAGAATTCAACAAAATGAAGAAGGTAATGAGCACTTTCCCAGTATTATCACTCCCAAATTTCATTCAACCTTTTGTCCTAGAGTGCAATGCATACAACAAATGGATAGGAGTAGTATTGATGCAAAACCGACACCCGATAGATTTTGAGAGTAGGGAGTTAAGTGAGATGGAGAAGCTCTATCTTATCTATGATAAGGATATGTTGGCCATCATGCATGCATTGGTCAAATTCAAATAGTACTTGGTAGGAGGATACTTCGTGGTTAGGACTGACCACAACAACTTGCGATACTTATTGGAGCAATGAGACCTAAATGAGAGGCAACAAAAATGGGTGAGTAAGGTGCAATAATATGATTTTGACATTGAGTATGTAAAGAGGAAGAAGAGTATATTTGTTGATGCCTTGTCCAGGATACTGGCAGCCTTCTCCTTATCAGAGATCTCAGAAAACCAGAAGTCCATTATCTTGGTGGAATACTCCAAGAATACCTTCACCTGTGAGTTGATGGAGGGTAGTATTTAGGATGACCTGTATAGGGTTTTGGATGACATCATCTAATACAAAGACAAGATCTATCTTGTTCCTAATTCCACACTCAAGGATAATATTTTTAGGGAAGTACATGATGTACCAATGGAAGGGAATCAAGGGTACCTGAAGACCTACATGTAGGTAAGGGATATATTCTCATGGAAGGGTCTCAAGGAGGATGTACTTCATCATGTAATGGAATGCATGAATTTCCCGCAGAACAAGTCTAAGTTCACACATTCTGCAGGATTGCTTCATCCATTTTTTATTCAGGAGAAGAAGTGGGAAAACATTTCCATGGACTTAATCACAAGATTACTAAAGGTGCAGGGCAGGGACTATATCTACGTGGTAGTGGAAAGATTGACTAAATATGAACACTTCTTTTATTTTCCTACAGAGTACAATGCATCCCAGGTAGATGATATATTCTTTAGTGAGGTGTTCAAACTCCATGGTCTTTCGAGGAACATTGTCAGTGACCAGGATAGTAGGTTTCTTAGTGTGTTTTGGCATGATTTTTTTAGGTTATCTAGAACAGAGTTGACACCTAGCACTAGCTATCACCCCTAAACGGATGGGCAAACCAAGATAGTAACAAATGGATTGAGGGGTACTTGAGGAACTATGTGTCAGGGTAGCAACGAGCATGGATAAAGTGGTTTCATATCAGGGAGAATTGCTACAACACCACTCATCATATGTCCATCGGGATGAGCCCCTTCAGGGAATTGTATGGCTATGAGGCTCCATATTTTTTGTATTTGGCATTTGGGGAAAGTCGAGCTCCCAAGTCCAAATACCGGTTGCAGGAAAGCCAAGACATCTTGAGAGTCATGAAGGAGAATTTGTAGGTCTCTTATAATCATCAAAATATGTATGCAAATAGGCACAGGGTAGAACGCATCTTTGAGGTTGGAGATTTAGTCTTTCTTAGACTGCATCCTTACAGAAAATCGTCATTGAAGAAGAGTGGTGCAAAGAAGTTGAAGCCTTATTTTTATGGACCCTATAGAGTAGTCAGGAGAAATGGGGAAGTAACATATGAGCTCGAGCTACCAAAGGGTAAGAGGACCTACAACACCTTCCATGTATCCTGCCTTAAGAAGGCATTGGGATAGTAAGTCATTGTTTCGAGAGATATTTCTCCACTTGATGAGGAAGGATAGTTGGTTCTATATCCCGAGAGTATTTTTTATGTCAAGGAATGAATAATGAGGAGAAGGGTCATTTAAGAATACTTGGTTGTATGGAGAGGATTGCTCGCAGAAGATACTACCTAGGAAGGAGAGAATATCTTACAACACTCTGATCTGGAGTTTCTTGAGGACAACCAATCTTGTTCCCTTCCAATTGATGTAGTATGACTCAATAGCCTATACGACTCACATAGGCTATAGTCAAGAAGAAAAAATGGAGTCAAGGATACTTATTTGGTGTCACTGGGTTAAAAGAATGACAAATCCTAAGAGTGACATTAAATAAAATAAATAATTGTATTTAATTGGAGTTGGAGGGAAAAATAAAGTAAGGGTTTGATTTGGTCAAAAAAGAGGAAATATTTAGAAGGCCCAAGGAAGGATTAATACAGGGGTAATCCTTCTATTTGGCATTATGATTTTATATCTCATTGGAGTGCTCTTGTAACCAATTTTTTCATTGGGGTTTTGGGAAAATCCCTTCCACTCTAGGTTTAGTTTCGATGGTGAAATATCCAATATAGCTAGACAAAGAGGAGAATTCATCTGGAGTTCTCATTGAAGTTCATTGTTGTGCTTGGTTTCTTGTTGGAGAGAGTTGGGAGGAATATCGGCTTACGCAGGGTGTTTGTGGCAAGTTTAAGGAGGAGGTTGAGCATAGGATAAACAAGTGTCAAAGGGTTTTCGTGCATCTGTAGGAGGATAAAATCCCCGTAGGTTGAGCTAAGGTTGTCCCATGAGGCCTCTCTAGATGCATCATAGTCATCCTACGGGGACCTCTGCAAATTTGGGTTACAACAGTTTTCTGGATTGGGTTTGTGAGGGGTTGGGGATAGGATTGGAAGGCCTCTTGTAGAGTGGGTACTATTGTATCATAGTAGTGTTGAGCTTGGTGAGTCTTGGGACAATGGATGGGCATCATTCTGCATTTTCTTGTGTTGTTTTTGTAGTACATTATGTAGCTTCCTAGAAACCATTAGATTTGTGTTGCTTAGGAGTATTTTGCAGTTGTTATTACAACCATTAGATATCATTGTACTAGTTTTGTGAGTTTCCATCCATAATAAGATGCCATGTTATCTGTTCTATTTTCTTTGTAATGGATGTATGTTATATGTTTGGGAATATTCCTCATTAAGAAAACTATTTGTAAGAAGTTAAAAACACATTCACATAAGAAGGAATAACAAATTTGGGACATAAAACAAAATTTCCCCTCCAAGCCTGGTTGGGGACATTACATAAGAGATATACTCTCCCATGATGAAATATTTAGATTCTATATTTAGAGATTGAAATATTGTTGGGGAATAGGTGGAACTTGATATGAAACAAATAAACAATACTACAAATAATTGAAGAGGGAATAAAATTTCGAAGACAGAAGAGGTGGTGTCTAAAGACAATGTTACAACACTTAAGCACAACGCATTGTGATCAGAACATCACAATGCATATTGGACATCTTGTACACAACAATGATATCGCCATGATGATAATGACCCATAGGTTCTGCTATTTATAGCTTCAATATCTAACCAACTTCCATGAAATCGAGAGGATCTTGTCCACATATAATTGTCTGTTGTTAGAGTTGACTCCATCAAATCTGTACTGTCTATTTAGCTCGACAAGGATGATTGACCCAACCATCCATGTGTCCAACTCGTAGTTGATTTCTCGACTGGTCGATCTACTGACTGACTATCTTTGACTGTTGGTTGACTTTCCGACCGAAAAACTTGTCAACTACTGAAATAACTAATGTAGAGATTTGGTCAATCACCTGACCAACTATTTCCATATGTAGGTCAACTGACTAATTTGAGGAGAAGTGTGATGAACCATATTGAATCTATTGACTGACTATGTTGACTTTCCGACCGAAAAACTTGTCAACTACTGAAATAACTAATGTAGAGATCTGGTCAATCGCCTGACCAACTATTTCCATATGTAGGTCAACTGACTAATTTGAGGATAAGTGTGATAAACCATATTGAATTGATGTTCCAACACGCCCACATAAACACATGTCTCTAGAGATTTAAGAGGTAAAATTATACCATCATGACACCCCCCAATAATTGCAGCTTCCTAAATCCCAAGAAGCGTACAATTATCATTGCCTAGTGAAGATATCATCAACATGATCATTTGTTTTGCAATATTCAAGAGAGACAATGTTGTGATGAACCAATTATCTCAAATAGTGATCATGGAGCTTAACATGCTTCATCTTGCTTTGGGAAACAAGTTTTTTTACAACTTGAATGACACTCTGATTATCACAGTAGATGGTAGTCGAGGTATGAATAGGAAATCCAAGTTCACCCATAAGTTGGTGTATCAAGGTTCCCTCTGTACCTGCTTGAATGATGCCATGATATTTTGCTTATGTAGTCAACAAGGAGACTACCTTTTGTTTATTGCACGACCACACCAATGGTCTAGTGTTGATGCGAAACACATAGTCATAAGTGGACTTCTACTCATCACTGTCACCAGCCTAGTCGGATTTGGTGAATTCAACCAAGGAATTTGAACTTCAACAATACTTGATACCAAAATAAGTGGTACCCTTAAGATAACAGACAATTTGTTTGACTTATTTCCAGTAAATTTCTCTAGGGTTTTGCATAAATCAAGAAACCATACTAACAACAAGGAAATGTTAGGTCAACTATGAGTAAGATAAATAAGACTGTCGACTAGTTGTTGTTAAAGCGTAGCATTGACTGTAGGATTTTGACAAGTATTGGTGAGCTTTAATCCATATTGAAAAGGAGTAGCACATGGCTTACAATAGGCCATATTAAAACATGTTAAGGGATCCATGACATATTTAGATTGAAAAATGAAAAAACCATCACATAGTGGTAAAACTTGAAGACCCAACAAATAATGCAGAGTACCAAGAAATGTCATGTCAAAGGAGTCAACAAGTTGTTTCTTTAATCTAAGAATGAGATCAATTTTAGTGCCAGTAATGACAAGGTCATTAACATATACAACAACAATCAAAGTGTCTCCATTGGCATGGAGTACAGACAAGTTATGATCAAATTCACAACATTTGAAACCAAGTCGAAGAAATAAACTGTCAATCTTAGCATACCAAGCTCGAGGATCTTGCTTCAAACCATAAAGTGACTTATTGAGTAGACAAACCAAGTTAGAATCTATCACAAAACCAAGATTTTGTTCCAAAAAAATTTCTTCAGATAGGTCTCCATGAAGAAAAGCACTCTTCACATCCATCTGATGGATTTTCCATCCAAAATGAGCAGTAAGGGAAATAATCAATTGAACATAATTCATCTTTGCAATAGGGGAAAAGGTATCATTGTAGTCGATACCTTCTTGTTGATAAAATCCTTTTGCAACCAGGAGATATTTATGCCACCCAACAATACCTTCAGAGGTAAATTTGGTTCTATAGACCCATCGACACTTCACAACATCCTTTCCTTGCAGTCAAGGAACTAAGTCCCAAGTGTGATTCTTCGACAAAGAATAATTTTTGTCTACATATCTTGTTCCCATTCAATTCGTCCTTGAGTATCCTAGGAGTCAACAAGATCAAAAGTTTCGAGTACAAGAGTGAGCAATGCGATGCTGGAATGTTCATTTTGAATTTGTGTTTATCTTCCGGAGGAAACATCACCGACATCAGGTCCAACATCTTCAATTGTCTTGGTAGCCAATCTGGGTATACAAGAGACATGTGAAATGGTGTTTACTGTAGAAGGTTGATCATAAGTCGAAGAAATTTCAATCGACGAACATGGAGGACCAATAAAAATGAATATTGACTTGTAGGTTGATAGTCTAGTAAAAAACAAGAACATAATTTGATTGCCCAGTCGAAGGAATGAAAAATGGAATGGAAGAACTAGAGTCGGAAACAACATCAAAGTGAGCATCCCGCAACAATCCAAAGGAGGCATTCAACAACTTGATGCCAGAAGACTTCTCATCAAACCATACTTTTCGTATGATAATTATTTTTCATTTGACAGGATCAAACTATCGATAGGCCTTAGATTCTTCAGAGTATCCCATCATTATTCAAGCATGACTCTTTGCATATAAATTCTTTCCACAATAATCATAAATATGAGCCCAAGAAACATATCCAAACAAATAGAGGTCGTCGATTGAAGGCTTATTTCCACACCATCATTCAACTGGAGTCATCAAAGGAAAAACACAAGTCAATATGTGATTGAGAAGATAGTTTTCACAATATACAACTTCAACCCAAAAGCGAGGAGGTAGATCTTTGTCCTGAAGAAGACATCAATCCATTTCGACTAATGTCTAATTCTTATGTTTTGTGATGCAATTCTACTGAGGTGTGTGAGGAATTGATCATTTCCAGTCAATACCAAATCAGACCAATTATTCTTCAAATGATGGGTCATTCACATACTCACCACCGTTGTCTAATCTCAGGCACTTGATGGGTCATTCACATTGCTTTTCAACAAAGGCCATAAATTCATTAAATTTTTTAAAGACAATATTCATATTCTTTAGCAGATAAACCCAATTGAAACAAGAGAGATCATCAATGAAAGTTAAGATATACCTTGCACATGCTCATGAAAGTAAATTGATGCAACAAACATCATTGTGAACCAAATCCAAGAGGTTATGTGCTCGCCACGCTTGGCCATATTCAAAAGGTGTCCGGTGATGCTTTCCAAGCACACAACCTTTACATACTCCTTCAAGGGGAAACACTTTAGGTATACTAGAAACCATGTTCTGAGTTTCCATCAACTACAAACTTTGAAAATTCAGGTGTCTGAGTCATTCATTCCAAGCTTGACTTCACTCATCAGTGTGAGCAACAAGAGTAGTCAGTTCGATGTCGGGTCAAGTTGTGTCACAAAATTTATATAGATTTTCCTTTGGGTCAAGAAACCCTCCAGTGACAATCAATTGACCTTTCTTCAAATCTTGAACAAAGAATCGATCTGGCCAAAATTATACAATATTACATATACATGTTAATTGAGAAACAAACAACAGATTGACACTAATATTTGGCACATGATAATCATTGACAATTATCCCATGTCGACAGGAAACATCACCCTCACCGGAAATATCGAGAGAAAAATCAGCGGTAACATAAATCTTACTCTCCTGGGTGTCATTCAAGGACATGAACAAAAAGAAATCCTTAGCCCTAGGATAAGTGCACCCAGATTCGACTACCCATTCGTTCTGCATAGAATGAGACAACAAGGCTTGAGAAGGCTTGAGAAGGCATTTAACCTTTCCAAGCACACAAACTTCAAGGCATCTCCTTCAAGGCATTTAACCTTCTCCTCTAAAGTGTCTCTTTTCTTGTAGAAAACCTTCTCCACATGTCTAGTCTTTCCACGGTACTGACATGTCTTCTTCTTTTGACATTGATGGGGTGTATCTGTTTTCCCTTTAGGTTTTTGGTCAAGGATTCCAGATCTTTGTGTAGGGGTATCAAACCATCCTATTTCCTTGTGATTCAACTTTCCCTTTCCATTGAGAAAGTGGGCTTGATGTTTATTACCAATATTTCCTTCTTCAAGTAGTATGTGGTTATCATTGATCAAAATACCACATAAATATTCAAAGGTGTAATCCTTATTGTCTTCCTTGCGTTCTTTCCAGTTGGTGTGGAAAGTCAAAATGAACATGTCGAATGGTGTTCTCAAATTCATCAGGACCAACTCAATGAGTTGTCTATATTTCTTCTAATAATTCTTTCCACATTCACCTAATTTCAAATGGAATTCCTTTACACATGCCAAATATTCCTTTATTCTATCAAAAGAATGAGGATCGAGAGAGATCAACTCTTTGTCCAAATGTATGACATGCCTTTCATAGACTCTATCAAGCAATGAATTCATCTTCTTCCAGACTTGATGAGGGAAGTTGATTCCACTAAGGTGAAAATGAATATCCTGTGAGATATAGGTCATGATGACCCCCATAGCCTCATCTTTCTTGCCATCAACAACAAAATTTTCATGATCATCTGTTGGATATGGAATCGAAATATTCGTATACTTCCACGATCCTTTAATTTTTGGTAGGGTTTCCATGTCTAGTAACCATACTGGATAATTTGATCCATTCAGAATTACAAGATCAATCTTCGAATCCATCTTCAATATAGACACAAATGTTATGTTTCAAAAAGTTCCAATTGGAAAACTACTAGCTTAGATTCAATCACACAACAGATCAAACTCAACAACGTTTGCAAATAATAGGCGAGGTTTCAAAACATTGGCTTTGATACCGTGTTGGGGAATAGGTGGAACCTCATACAAAAAATACAAATAGTGTTGTAGATAATCAAAGAGGGAATACAATTTCAAAGACATGAGAGGTGGTGTCTAAAGACATTTTTACAACACTTAAGCACAATGCACTATGATCAGAACATCACAATGCATATTGGACATCTTCTATAAAAAACGATATTTCCATGTTGATAATGACCCATAGGGTATGCTATTTATAGCTTCAATATCTAACCAACTTCCATGAAATCGAGAGGATCGTGTCCACATATAACCATTGGTTGTTAGAGTTGATTCCGTCAAATCCATGTTTTCTAGTCGGCTTGACAAGGATGCTCAACCTGACCATCCATGCATCCAACTTGTATTCAATTGCATGGTTGGTCGATCCACCGACTGACTATCTTCGATTGTTGGTTAATTGTCCGGCCGAAAGAATTTTCAACTACTTGACCGACTAATGTACAAATCTAGTTGATTGCCCGACCGACTATTTCCAAATGTAGGTTGACTGCTCGACCGACTAATTTCAGGAGAAGTGTGATGAACCATCATGACTTGATGTTACAAAAAATAGTTCCATATTTGTATTCCTCCATAATTAATATTTCATTAGCATCTTTTTGACCATCCTTTAACAAAGAATTCACCTCCTCATTTTGTTATCTATACATGTGTAAAGTAACTATACTTGAAAGTGCTTTCCACCTCTTTTAATTAATCACCAAGTGGCCAAAGAGATATATTCAAAATTTGACATGTATATTTCATCCATTTAATTGACAAGCTAGAATCATCAGAGTTTTGAATATGTTTGGCATTCATGTCTAGTTCACATTTGAGAACGAGCCTTAACGCCATAAATTTTACATAATTTTTTGACCCTTTCACTAAGCTTACTTTAAACTTTGTTGTGGTTTTCTAAAATAAAAACAAAATACCGAATGCATTACTAAAGTCTTGTGGGCCTTGTCTGGCACCATCGAAAAATCCCCATACCTATTCTTTATTGATAAATAGATTGCATCTTCCTCCATTCTCTTTATTTTATAGGCATCCTACAAATCTCTCCATTCTTTTAGCTCTTTCTTATTCATTCAACGTTTTAAACATTCCTTGATAGATTCTCCAACTTGCCACCCATCATTTACACTAGTTAATTGATCGACTTATAACCAAACTTTCCTAGGATAGAAACACTTGGTGATCAAATGATTAACCATTTATTCATTCTCTCTATAGAGAATACAAATCCCTAAGCCCTACATATCTCTTCTTTGAAATACCTCCCATGTTAATGCCTTGTTCTTCATAGTTAACTGCATAAATATGTGAGGTTTTTTTGGAGCTCTTAGCTTCCATAATATCTCCCACGACCAATCTAGTTGTTTTATCTCAAATGAGAAACATGTACGGTATCCTAAATGCATTGATAAAAACCAAACTCTTGGTCTTTGACCAAACAACAAGGTATTCTTCCTCCCTCATTTGATCATGGCTTCTAAGTAGGCTATTCAAATAAGAATTCCATAATTTCACATATACACCTTCCTAACCCAAACGATGCACTTTCAACCATCCTTGTTGCCATATGCTTGTATACTCCATGTCAACTATTTGATAAAGTGTGAATGTTCCATGTTATTGAACAAACTCAATCAACCCTTCTTGAATTTTTCATTTTATATGCGTTCCTACAACCAATCCACAAATCGACACAAGTTCTTACTTTCTCTCCATCCCCCATCTTCCATACCAACGAGTTACCTATCACTAGAAATGCTTGAAATAGAGTCTTCCAATTAGTAGATACATTCTTTACGTGTTTCCTTGGATTACTAATCCAATTTATCATTGTACTAGGAATTATATACTTTTGTGTGATAAATGTTTTCCATAAACCTTCATGCACAATTACTCTCCATAATCTATTAGTGGCCAATGATTTCCCAAAGAAGTGGATATTTTTTAAGCCCATCCACCCTTATCATTTGATCTTGCTACTATATTCCATTTGACTTGAGGGATACCTTCATTCTTGTTCTTCCCTATCCATAGAAATTTGAAAACCCTCCTTTTGATCTTCTCCGGTACCTCCTTTATAATATATGCTAGAGAGTGACAACATACAATTATGGATTCCAACATTGACTTAACCAAAGTTAGGCTCCCCCTAATTGACAACTATCTATTGCACTAATGATTAATTACTACCCGTATATTTTCTAATAACCATGCCCAAACTCTATTCCCATAGCCATTTGTCTTTAGTAAAAAATCCAACTATTTAAATCTTGATTGAAAGTCAACTTTCTTATAAGGAAACATCCATAACATTTGTCTATTGATCCAAATATAGGCCATTAAAGGAAATTTCTATTTTGAGAACATTATTTTCATACCTATTGCAGTGTTGTACAAGTATATTATTTCATGTAGCTTTTTTACTTCTCTTATTGCTCCATTACTAAACAACAATACATCATAAACAAAACAAAAATATCTTATTATTCCATAGACATTTGGCTTTAGCAAAAAACCCAAGTATTTAAATCTTGATTGAAAGTCAACTTGATCATAAGGAAACATCCATAACATCTGTATGCTCATAAGGAAACATACATAACATCCTTTTGTTGATCCAAATCTAGGCCATTAAAGGAAATTGCTAATTTGAGAATTATTTTCATACATGTTGTAGTGTTGTACAAGTATAGTATTTACTGTAGCTTTTTTACGTCTCTTATTGCTCCATTACTGAACAACAATACATCATCAACAAACAAAACTTCTCTTATTGTTCCATAGCCATTTGGATTTAGTAAAAACCCAAGTGTTCAAATCTTGATTGAAAGTCAACTTTCTTATAAGGAAACATCCATAACATCTATGTCTTGATTCAAAACTAGGCCATTAAAGGAAATTGCTAATTTGAGAAAATTTATTTTCATACATGTTGTAGTGGTGTACAAGTATAGTATTTCCTATATCTTTGATACTTATATTATTGTTCCATTTATGAACAACAATACATCATTAACAAACAAAAGGTGAGATAAAAACAAGGCCCTCCTCATCTTGACTCCTAGTATAGCCCCTACTTTCTAATTAAGTTCTAGAATTCCCTACTTATCCCTTCAACAATAATGATGAAAATCAACGGGGAAAGGGAACATCCTTGTCTCAAACCACTTGATGGGTTGAGTGATCCGGATTATTTTCGGCACGAAATGAGAGCGGAGATATAATAAAGCAATGTACAGAGATATCTCGGATAAACAATAATATAACAGAAATGTATCAGAGATGAAACCATAAGCATAGAGATACAGTAATACACAATTTTCTATTAATGAGCGAAAATGTACAAAGACTGTAAAAATACAGTGAAAGACTCACTAGAATGGTGGCATCTTATCTCTGAGAAGAGACGTGTCTGCTACTCGCATTCGCAAGAAGATGATTTTACAATGAGGCTCCAAAAGCCTTTTTATCATAAATAAAATCCAAAACCCTAACTTTGGAAGATGAAAAACCAACAGTTTTGTGGACCCTGTTTTGGGTAGTTTGGTGTATCAACTTCCCCGAGGCATAACTTTGGCATACGATCTCCGTTTGGAGCACACGATAGCTCGTTGGAAAGGTATCATCGAGGAGATTCATTTTGGGGGCTCAATTAGAGCCTTTGGATATCATTGAGAAGCTCGATCCCAAAAAACCTTTATTTAGGCCTTAAAAATGGCCCTAGAAGTTAAAAACTACTAAAAATAGTAAATTACCAAAATCCAAAACCCTAACCCCAGAAGATGAAAAGCCAATAATTTTGTGGACCCCGTTTTGGGTAGTTTGGTGTATCAACTTCCCAGGGGCGTAACTTTGGGATACAATCTCTGTTTGGGGATCACGATAGCTCGTTGGAAAGGTATCTTTGAGGAGATTCATTTTGGGGGCTCAATAAAATATTTTAGATATAATTGAGAAGCTCGATTTCGAAAAACCTTCATTTAGGCCCTCAAAACAGCCCCAGAAGTTAAAAACTACTAAAAATAGTAAATTACCAAAATTGCTAGAAAATTGTTTTGAGCCAGTTGGAAAAGGTGGGTTATTCGGATTTAGGAGCATAACGAACTGATTAACAGAATGAATACAATAAACACAAATATATGATGAATAACACAGATATCCAATGAATAATATCTTTTATTGAATAATGAAATAGGTTGAAAGTGTAGAACTGCAAAACTGAAACACTTGCTCGAATGGTGGTAGCTATATTTGAGAAGAGATGTGGTTGCCACGAGCATCCTTCTAAGAAGAATGGATTACAATGAGGCTCCAAAGGCCTTTTTAATATTACTCATGAATTCCAAAACCCTAGACATCCAAAAACCTAACCCTAGAAGGTGAAACACCAAAAGTCATGTGTGCCCCTTTGGGTAAGTTGGTGTAAGTCGATATCTCAACTTCCCAGGGTTGTAACTTTTGCATACGACCTTTGTTTTAGGCCTGTGATATCCCGTTGGAAAGGTATTTCAGAGAAATACACATTCCATCGTCAAACTCTGACTTTGTCTACAATTTTACTGTGGCAATCCAAAAAAAAACGTTTAGGGACCCAAAACAACCCTAGAAGTATAACAAGATGTGCTGACATGAAAACATAAAAAATAAGTCAGTTTAGGCGAGAGGCCACCAGTATCCACCTGGAGGACGTGTGGGGATTTAGACAGCCCTAGAAGTGTAGAACCCACAATTACAAAGAAGTACAAAAGAACGTGTTGAACAAAAACGGACAAGAGGAGCCAGTTGGAATAGGTGGGTGACCACCAATATCCACCTGGATCAATACTCCCCCCTTAGGAAGCAATGGTCTCCATTATGTTGAGTTCCCCCATCAGGTGAGGAAACTTCTGTTGGATTTGGCCCCGGGTGAGCCACTTGCCTTGGTGTAGGAGTTACCCTGCCTTGAGAACCCGATAAAGCTGGATCCTCTACTGGCGAGTGCCCTTGACCTGTGTGTCCATTATCTGATCAATGGATGATTTTTCCATGCAGTCAGGGTTGAGCTCTGTTGGTGTCAGTTGTTCTGCGATCTCTGAGGTGTCCAATAATGGTGGAAAATATGGCCGAAGGAGGTCCACATTGAACACTGGATGCAAGCCAAGGAAGGGTGGAGTGTTGAGCTCAAAAGCATTACTACCCATAGCCTTGGTGATAGTGTAAGGCCCATAGTGAAGTGGGCGAATCTTTCGATGGGGCCCCATGAGATTATCCTTTTGCAAATGTAACCAAACTTTGTCGCCAACCTGAAACCGATGTGGTACCCTGTTTTGATCATGGCGCTACTTGTAATTAGCATTAGATTTCTGTAAAATATCCTAGACTTGTTGGAGGATGTGTTGAATCCTCTCAATGAATCTGGTGGCTTTGTCGATCGCAAACTAATCATGGGAAGATTTTGTCTGTGCCATAGAAAGAGGAAGTGCAACATCAATGGGTCCCAAGGGTTGGAATCTGAGACCCGTCTGAAATGGGCTATGGTCGGTGGAGCTATGGAGAGCCATGTTGTAACTGTGTTGAACATAAGGGAGAGTCTCATCCCATGTACATGGATGCTTAGAATTGTACATGCGCAGGATGTGCACAATCATCTGATTGATGACCTCTATTTGGTCGTTGGTTTGGGGGTGGAAAGCAATGTATTTTGTGAGCTTGGTGTCCAACAAAGACCAAAGACTCGACCAAAATGTGTTAAGGAACCCGTTGTCCCGGTCGGAGATGATGGTCTGTGGTATCCCAAAGTGGACCCACACTCGTTCTAAGAAGAGCTTGGCAGTATCTGTCGCTATGATATTCTTCTTGCAGGCTGTGAGGATGGCTATCTTCGAAAACCGATCAATGACCACAAATACACAATCATTTAGTTTCTTGGTGGGTGTCAGGCCAGACATGTAATCCATTGAGATGGATTCCCAAGGCTTCTAGGGAATAAGAAGAGGGGTGTATAAGCCTTGCTTCTTAATGGTTGGCTTGGCAATGGCACAAGCAGTGAAATATATGATATACTTGTTGACGTCCTGTTGAATTTTTGGCCAATAAAAATGTTTATGAAGAATGACCGCAATTTTCTCCACGCCAAAATGTCCTGCCACCCAACTGTAGTGGGATTCCCAAATCATCTTTACACACTCGCTTGTAGGAACACAGAGATGGCCCAGGTGGCATAAGATTTCGTCATGAATGTGAAAATCGGTGACAATTGCACCTGTCCCCAAGAGATAATAGGTGGTGGCAAATTCTAGATCTTGCTGATATATTTGGGGCTACACAGATGCTTCATGTCCACAGGAATGGAGCATAGTGGTGAGTGCAGCCAAAGGAGGTCGACTGAGGCAGTCAACAACACGATTGGAGATACTTGTCTTATACTTGATAAGATGGAACTGTTGTAGGTAGGTGGACCACTTCTTATGGCAATCGTTCTGCAATTTCCCCTGTGTATGTATGATCTGAAATCGGATCCAGAAGCCTGACAGGGCTTGAAAAATGCTCAAAAATGAAAGTGCTTAGAATCTGACAAAACCAACGCCATTGCGTCCGTCTTGTCTTCCCGATTCCGGCGGTATATTTACTTTGTCAAACGGGCTCCGTATGCGAAAGTTATCGCATTCTGATCGGAAGCCCAAACAAGTAAAAAGTCAAAGGTCAACTGGTCAAAAAGTCAACGCTGATGACATCAGCATGCTGACTGTGCAGGAGATGATGTGGCACTCTCTGGCTGATGGTGATTGGGCAGGTTCGCTGACAAGGCAGACATGTGGTAGGCAACTGGACCAGTCAATAACTGACAAGTGGCATTAATCTGACAAATGGGGAGATGCCACGTGGCCCAGTCATGGGCAGCCACGTGGCACCCAGTCATCAGTTGAAGTGGCATNTTTTGAGCTTTTGAGCAGAAATAAAGAAGCCTCCCCCACAGAGAAAAAGGCCCGGAGACGTAGGCAAAGTTGTGTCGAACTCCGTTATCAATCTGCGTGTTATGGTTTGCTGTCTTATATTTCGTTTCAGATCTGCAAATGTATATATGGCTGTCATAATTCCTCTTCTTTCCTCATTCTTTCACTAAGTTTTTCAAATGGTTAATTAACACATGCAAAATTAAAACTCAACCATAAGTCATTAAAAGATCCGGTGGATCAATGTATGAACTACAGAGGCTTGTGATCAGTGTGTATGATCGTCTCTTTTCCCAGAATGTAATGTTTCCATTGAAGACAAGCTTGTACAATGGAATACATTTCCTTGTCATAGGTGGGGTATTTTCGGACAGTATCAGAGAGTGTCTCACTATGGTATTCCACTGGATGCCCATCCTGAGTGAGAAATGTGCCCACAACATAGTCAGATGCATCAGTCTCAATCTCGAACGGTTGTTGCAGATTGGAAAAGGAGAGTAATGGAGATGAGAACAAGCGATGCTTCAGATTATACAGTGCTTTTCATTTCTCCTTCCCCCACATGAACTTGGCCCTACCACCGCCCTTGGTCACCTGGCTGAGGGCCCATGCAACATGGGAGAATCCAAACACGAACCGTCGGTAGACGTTGGCTAGTTCCAAGAAGCTCTAAAGCTTGGTCAGTGTGGTCAGGGCTGGCCAATCACGAATGACTTGGTTCTTAACTGGATCAACATGTACCCCATGCTCATCAACAATGTAGCCCAAGTATTGGACCATGCTCATGCCAAAAGAGCATTTTTCCAAGTTCGCATATAGCTTGTGTTGTCACAGAGTGCTTAAAACCTGCTGAATATGTCGCATGTGCTCCTCCCACGTTCTGCTGAAGATGAGAATGTCATCCAAATATACCACCACAAAGGAGTTGGTGAAGGGTCTCAATACATCATCCATCAACCTCATGAAAGTGGTTGGTACATTTGTTAAGCCAAATGGCATGACTATCCATTCGAAGAGACCTTCTTTAGATTTGAAGGTTGTCTTCCATACATTAGTTAGTTCAATGGGAAGATGGTGGTAGACAGACTTTAGGTCAATCTTGCTGAAGAACTTTTCCCCCTTGAGTTGGTCAAGAAGGTCATCAATCCTGGGAATGGGGTATCAATTCCTGACTGTGATTTTGTTTAAGGCTTTGTAATCAATGCAGAGTCTCCACGTCCCTTCCTTTTTCTGCACCAGTACAATAGGTCTTCTACAAGGGGAGGAGATGGGTCTGATTTGCCCCTTTTGAAGCAAATCTCAGATCTATCACCTGATTTCATCATTTTCCATCAGCGAGCGATGATAGACTGGTCCATTAGGTATAGGTTCGTCGATGGTCAGATAAATTAGATGATTGACTTGGCAGTGTGTCGGTACCCCTGTAGGTGAGGAGAAGATGTCTCTGTATTCTTCCATGATCTCGTCCAATTGATTCTGCTGCAAAGAGAGGCTCTGTGTAGAGGCCACGAATGTGGCGGCGACCTTCTGCTTACTATGAACACGGATCACAAAGAAGACGAACTTCTCAGTCTGTGAGACGACCTTACTGCATTGCTTAGCATAGATTAAAGAAATAGTAGTAGGCGTCACTACCTCTGGTATATTGTACAATTGTCTACCCAAAGTAATAATAACACTGCGGGGTCTCGACTCATACACAACATGACACTTCCACAAATATGGTTGTCCTAAAAGAAAATCACAAACATAAAGGGGAGCAATATACCACATTACCTCATATTTGAAAGGCTTGATGTCATAGGGCAGATGGAATTATTGACTAGCACAGAGATCTCTTCCTTGGCGAATCCAGCCGTTGGTGTATGGATGTGGGTGCTGTGTCATTGGAAGGTCCAACCGCTTGACGACCTCTACTGAAATCAAGTTCTTTTGACTCCCGCTATCAACAATGAAATGAAGCAGAGCTCCCTTTACCCACATCTGCGAGTGAAAGAGGCATTCTCCTTCCTCAGGTTCTTCTGGTTCGCTTGGTCGGAATTTGGTGGTAGAGACAATGGCACTGGGTTCAACATCGATAATCTACTTCCCTCCTTCAGGATTTGATTCAGAATCAGAATCGGCCTCTGACTCAGAACCCTTCAGTTTGTCCATGAGTGACTGCTTGGAGCATCATTCTTCGGTGTTGTGCCAAGGGATTTTATGGTACTCACACCATTTTCCCATGTCCTTCTTCAACTTTTCATTGCCCTTCTTGTTTTGTGGCTTGGACTGGTTGTCCTAAGGGAGGCCATCTCGACTTGGTCCCTTGCTATGTGGGTTGGGGCTACCTTTTCCCTGCTTCGGCTGTGAGGGGTTTGCAAATCCAAACTCTCACCTTTTCTGCTTAAATTTCTTCTCAATCTTGACCGCGTATCTATAAGCCATTCCCAATGAGGTGATGTCCATAAAATCCATTTTTGTTTGAATGTATCTATGCAAAAAACCGCGGTATTTGAGCACTAGATGATGCTCAGAGTCTTTGATACCCAATTTGGTGTGCAGGGTATGGAAAATATTGGTGAAATCTGGTACTATCTGATCCCTTTCTTAACGTAGGGTGGTCCATTTGGTGTATTGGTCCTCCTAGCTTCCAACAGGGTAGCATTGTTATTTAATGGAGATCCAGAAGGAATCCCATGTAGGGGCCACCACAAAAATTGCAGATTCCTCTATGGCCCTTTTCTCAGAGTAAGTATCCTGCCAGTCTTTAACATGGGGAACAACCTTAAGGAGTGAAAAAGTGATCCTTTCCCTATCACAAAAATTATGGACCAAAAAATACCCTTTGAGCAGATCCAACAATTTATCTACAACATCTGCATCTATCAGTCCTTCAAATAATGGAATATCAAAATTTACCTATACCTTGAAGGGGGTTGCATGATTGCTTGATGAATATGCCTCTCATGTGGGAAGTCGTCGAAGGATCTGCGTGAAGTTGTCCATCATTTCGTTCCTTTTTCGCGCGAGGGCTTCCTTGAGAAACATTTTAATAGGATCTTCTACTCCATCATATTTATTTTCCTCCCCCATGGGTTTTTTTCGGGCTCGGCACGACCGATCTTGCAATGGCTCGATTGGTTCGAGTCCCAACTTATTGTACCCAGATCTTGTCGGGGACATGCACGAAGAAAAATAAATGAAGACTAGACCACTTTGATACCATTGATCCATATTTAGGAGCGGAATGAACTGATTAACAAAATGAATACAATAAACACAGAGATATGATGAATAACAAAAATATCCAGTGAACAATATCTTCTATTGAATAATGAAATAGGCTGAAACTATAAAACTGCAGAACCAAAACACTTGCTTGAATGGTGGTAGCTATCTATAAGAAGAGATGTGGCTGCTACGTAGATTCGTCTGAGCAGAATGGATTACAATGAGGCTCCAGAGGCCTTTTTGATATTACTCATGAATTCCAAAACCCTAGACATCCAAAAACCTAACCCTAGAAGGTGAAACGCCAAAAGTCATGTGGGCCCCTATGGGTAAGTTGGTGTAAGTTGGTATCTCAACTTCCCAAGGTCGTAACTTTTGCATACGACCTTCGTTTTAGGCATGTGATAGCCCATTGGAAAGGTGTATCAAAGAGATACACATTCCACCATCAAACTCTAACTTTGCTTACAATATGACTATGGCAAGCCAAAAAAACAACGTTTAGGGACCCAAAACGGCCCTGGAAGTACAACAAGATGTGCCGACATGAAAACATACAAAATAATCTAGTTGGATTAGGCGAGAGGCCACCAGTATCCACCTAGAGGATGTGTGGAGCTTCAAACAACCCTAGAAGTGTAGAACCCACAATTACAAAGAAGTACATAAGAACATGTTGAGAAAAAACAGACAAGAGGAGCCAGTTGGAATATGTGGGTGGCCACCAATATCCACCTGGATCAGTGGGTGGCCACCGATATCCACTTGGATCAATCCTCCCTCCTTAGGAAGCAATGGTCTCCATTGCGTTGAGTGCCCAGGGGAGAGGGAAAATCATTTGTTGAATCTGCATCTTGATGAGCTGCTTTCCTTGTTGGAGAAGTTTCGTTGCTTAGCTTGTTGAAGGTTGTCACGAACCTGTGGCTGGAAGGGTTGGACATTTTTAACCAGTATGGCTACATGAGATGCTTGTGTGCAGAAGGAATCTTTACAATTTGTTGCAATCTTGTCGACTTGCTTCTATTGGATAGAAGGTGCTTGGGCCGAGGCTGTAGTGGTTGCAGTATCCTTCTGTTCACCTTTTGAACTGATTGTGAAGAAGCTAAATTTTGTAGTATGAGATATTGCCTTGCGACATTGTTTAGGTGGGACAGTAGTTGGAACTTCCTCTGGTATCCTGTAGAGATGACCCCCCAGAGTAACAATGACACTATAGGGTCGAGACTCATAGATAACATGGTGCTTCCACATATATGGTTGGCCCAAGAGAAAATCATAGAGATCCAGCGGGGAAACATCACATAATACCTCATCCTTGAAGGGTTGGATGCCATATGACAATCGACACTGTTGGTTGACACAAAGATCTTGTCCATGGCGAAGCCACCCAATGTTGCATGGTTGCAGGTGTGGTGTTGTCGACAATCCCAACTGTTTGATGACCTCTGCCAAGAGGAGGTTCTTCTGGCTTCCTCTATCAACAATAAAATGTAGTGAGGTCACCTTCACCCACATCTGTGAATGAAAAATGTGCTCCCCCTCTTCAAGATCCGTGGGTTTTTCTGGTTGAATTGTTGTGGTCGTGACAGTAGAAATGGGATCTGCATCAATGATCTATCTTCTACCAATATTTTCTGAATTAGGTTTACACTCCTTGTCTTTGATCTCGGCCACCAATGACTGTTTTGAGTGACATTCATCGATTTTGTTCCAAGGGATTTTGTGGAAATCACACAATTTTCCGGTGTCCTTCTTCGTCTTTCCGTGACCCTTCTTTTCCTGTGGCTTGGACTAGTTTTTGAGAGACTATTTGTTAGGGACGTATTTATCATACTTTGGTTGTTGCAGATTTGTAGACCTGAAATCCCTTTTTTTCTGGTACTTAAATTTATGCTCAATTTTAACAACATATTGATAAGCAACACCGAGTGATGAGATGTCCAGAAAATCCATTTTAGTTTGGATGTATCTGTGTAGAGCCCCACGGTATTTCAAAACCAAATGTCGTTTAGAGGCTTTGATACCCAGCTTGGTGTGCAAGGTATGGAAGGTATTGGTGAACTCTGAAACTACTTGGCCCCTCTCTTGCCATAGTGTGGTCCATCCCAAGTACTGGTCCTCATAGTTTCCAACAAGGTAATAGTGTTCCTTTACCGCATCCACAAAAAAATCCCAAGTGGGCTTGGCCCCATATATTCCAGACTCCTCTGTGGAACTTTTCTCCCAGTAATTTTCCCACCAATGTTTGACATGGGGGAGAGCCTTAAGGAGTGCGAAGGTGATCTTTTCCCTGTTGGAGAAATTATGAACAAATAAATAACCTTCTAGAAGATTTAACCATTTTTTTAAGGCATTTGCATCTATCTGTCCTTCAAATATGGGAATATCAAAATTAACTTGACCTTGAAAGGCAAGGTAGTTCCAAAGTGGCTACTTGATGAATACGTTCATGTTGTTATCGACAGGCGTTGAAGGATGTGGAAAAAATTCTCCATCATTCCGTCCCTCTGTCACATGAGAGCTTGCTCAAGCAATAGATTAATAGAATTGTTTGCTATGTCATTTTTCTTTTCTTCCACCATGGAGGGTTTCTTGGACATGCAAGAGAGATTTTATTCAATAGATACAAGATCAAGACCCAAATTTCTATACTCGGACCTCATTGGGGACATGCACTGAAAAACGATCAAGAGCAGCCTGCTCTGATACCACTGATCTGTATTATTTTCGGCACGAAATGAGAGTGGAGATATAATAAAGCAATGTACAGAGATATCTCGGATATCCAATAATATAACAGAAATGTATCAGAGATGCTACCATAAACACAGAGATACATCAATACACAATTTTCTATTAATGAGCGAAAATGTACAAAGACTGTAAAAATATAGAGTGAAAGACTCGCTAGAATGGTGACAGCTTATCTCTGAGAAGAGATGTGTCTGCTACTCGCATTTGCAAGAAGATGATTTTACAATGAGGCTCCAAAGGCCCTTTTATCATAAAGAAAATCCAAAACCCTAACCCCAGAAGATGAAAAGCCAACAGTTTTGTGGACCCCGTTTTGGGTAGTTTGGTGTATCAACTTCCCAGGGGCGTAACTTTGGGATACAATCTCTGTTTGGGGATCACGATAGCTCGTTGGAAAGGTATCTTTGAGGAGATTCATTTTGGGGGCTTAATAAAAGATTTTAAATATAATTGAGAAGCTCGATCTCGAAAAACCTTCATTTAGGCCCTCAAAACAGCCCCAGAAGTTAAAAACTACTAAAAATAGTAAATTACCAAAATTGCTAGAAAATTGTTTTGAGCCAGTTGGAAAAGGTGGGTGGCCATCAATATCCACATGGATCATTGAGGAACTTGGAAGATAACTAATTGATAAGAACTGCAAAGGAAATTGAGGTTACACACCCCATTATCCACGCACAATAGGAAAATTGAGTTACCTCACATGAATAAGCATCAATCTAACATATAACCAACTTGACCTATTATATGCTATAGACATGTCAAGATTCATCACTATTTTTTGATTTTTTTTTTGGATTTGATAGAATGAAAACCTTCTTGAGATGCTCATATAGCATCATGAATCTATCTCCCTACCAGAAATACAAATAGCTCCTAAGACATAGCCTTTGAGAATAACTTTTTGTCCTTACTGCCAATATTTAACAAATATTTTTTGTATACAATTACATAAAAATATTGATTTGAACTCATCAAATATTTATGTCTTGTCATTTTTAGGAATTAGAGCCAAAAACGTGGCATTAAACACTCCAAGGACTTTCCCTATATTCCTTACCTCTTTTACCACTCTTATGAGATATTCTTCCAATATTTTATAAAAACCAGTAAAGAATTATGCCATCCATCTATCTATCCCAAGCCTTTCGTCCCTTTTGAATGATGATTTCATAGCCTTTAACTCCTCCTTAGATACCTCTTCCATTAATATTTGGTTTCCTGCCTCTGTGTTACAAATCTTGGAAAGAAAGATGTTAATTTCAATTTTTCAATGATATTAGCTCTAGTTGGTTCTATATGTATATAATGAAAGTGTGAAACCCTCAAATGAATGATATCCTGAAACTTACTAGCTTTTGCTTCCATCTAAATTTTTCATCTCCCAGGTAGTGTTGTTATTTATATGATTTGCAAAATTATGGGAAAAAATTGTATTTTCACCACCCTTTTCCAATCATAAAAACCTACTCTTCAACGCCCATTCTCTTTCTATGATTTGAAAAAATATGACAAAATAATGTATTTTCATGAATCATCACACTTTTCCAACCATACAACCCTACTCTTAATCACCCCTTCTACCTTTCTAGTCCAATACTTTATTCTTTTTATTTTCCAAATTCCTTAGATTCTCTTTCTCCTCTTCATTGAAAACCCCTTTTGAATTACTGCTCCAACAATTTTTCTATCTTGACTTCCACCTCCTTTAACTCCTTGTCAATATCTTAAATTTTCTTAGAGGCCCAAGTTGATAGAACAACCATTAATTTCTTTAGGGATGTTGCAAATTGAAAGCTTGTTGAATCCCTTGAATTTTCATCAAACCCCACCAATTCCTCTTTTACTATCTTCAAGTATTCCCCCTCGTCTAACAAAGTAGGATTAAATTTAAAGGGACTAGAAGGTTTTGAATCATGTATATCTACCTACAAAACAATGGGTAGATGGTTTGATCCACCTCCCATTTCCACCCAAGATCTGATCCTTTCCATTTCCATTAATAAATTTTCAGATACCAAGAATTTATCTAGTCTTTTGGATACTCCTATCCTTTCTCTGGGTTGGGACAATTTTAATGGGTTCAACATCCACTAAACTTTATTCCTCTATCTTATACCTAAAAAAATATTATAGTATGTCTAGTTTTAAAAATTCTCCCCAAACCTCATATCTACTTAGTGTAAAGTTGAAGTCACCTACTACAATTACCCTCTAATGGTTTAAATAGACATGCGAGAAGAATTCTTCCCATAATTTTTCCTTTCATCATAAGGCCCATAACACTAAATCATCATAATTTTTTACCCTAGCTCTTTTATCAATATCTTTGTGCATATACCTAATACAAGTAAAGAAGAGTCCACTGAAGGCATATTTATTTTCCACCTAGCTAATAATCCCCCCTAAGTTCCCTGCAGAATCTGTAGCTAAGAAGTTCTACTCCATCATTTTTTCTAAAGCTCCTATCATATTCCACTTTTCATCTGTAGTTCTTGCAACGGTGTAATATTTGGTTTATGTGATTCCACCAATCTAACTAGGGCAAGACGTTTTGGAGGGGTTTCCCAACCCTAAATTATATTTAAGGATAAAATGATCATGGGATAACCTTAGAACATGTTTGTATTGCTCTAAGGACCTCTTTTAAGAATTTTTGTTTCCTTTGTTGAATTTTCTTCAAATCCTTCTCTTATGCATGTTGGGGGAAGGATTTCCTACCTAGAGTAATGGTGTGGGAGTCTCTTGGTAATCCAACCCCCATTCAATACTTGCTTACACATTTACACTTTCACCCTTCATATGCTTTAAGATATATCTATATTTAGGCTTGTTTCTATACAAATATTCTAATGTGGATTCGGAAGGGTGTTTTTCACAGGTAGAGCTATCCTTGTTAACACATTTTCCTTCTTTGGTTGGAGAAATGGAAATATTCTCTTTTTCTAGGGACTTTGAAGGCTTGACTAAGCTCTTTTATGTGTCCAATGGACCTGGAATATTTAAACCCCTTACATGCATTTGATTATCTTTAACAAGGGATGGTTGAGAACCTTCATGCTCAAAATAAAAACAACCATTATTTAAGCAAATGGAAGGTTTTGATTTCATAGAGAAAAACTTACTAGATTTTTCTTCTATGATATTGGAGTCTACATCCAATTATTGAATGGTTTTTTGTTGTTCTTTAGATCATTGTATAGATGACACTAGAAATTCCTTTACTTGAGGCTCTTGATATTGTATAAGGTCCCCTGCCACTTCCATGCTCTCTTTAACCAAATCTTCATTTGAATTTGATTTCCTAACATACAAGATTGTCAATACCATGTATATTTTAAGTAGGAATCTTGTCCATACACTTCCTCTCAACTTTATGTTAATATGCCTTCCTTTTCCAAACCTTCCTAGTGAAATATTGTGCACAATATTATATTATGTGCCCATAAACATGGCACCTAGCACATCGATTCTCATAAAAGGAATTTCAACCAATCCATAATCGATCTATGGGTTTTTGACCCCATTTCCATCTCTATACAATTTGGAAACCCATCTTTTAAATCAACTTTAACTAGAATGTGAGCTATAAATTTATAAACACTATTTTGTAAGATTTTTCTATGTCTATGACACTTCCAAATCTATATCCTATGCTCCTTAAAAAATTATCAGAGTAGAATTCTAATGGAATACCAAGCAACTTTACCCATATTGGTTGCTTTGTACTTGGTTTTAATCTCAAGTCAAAACATGCTTTCTATTTATTTAGTGCCAATAACATTGGACCCCAATACTATTGATTCTCCAAAACCTTTTTAGTGTCACCCTCCAAACAAAAGATGAAGCCTAACCATCCCCTCACCCTTATGTGAAATATAGGAACATACCCCAAGATTGGAATCCAGATAACTTGCAACCAATTGTTTAAGGTTCCTTTCACTATTTTCCTCCCATAAAACCTACCATTCAGAGCCTTTACTTGATACTCCAAAATTTTCTCTAGATATATTTCTCCCCCAACTACCATCTTTGCCACCTCCTTTATCCTTTTCACACTTTCAGGGCTTCTTTACCAAATTTGAACTAGAATCTCCCCATCCATTCCTGATCATAATCCCAATTCCACCAAGGCTCCTAATTTTATCCACCAACAAAGCCTAAACCCCTAATCTCTTAAGCTTAGTTTGGATCATTCAAGCATACCTTGTTCCTCTGTGAAACAACCCTATCGACTCCCCTAACCTAGTCTACCTTGATCCTTTTTCCCAACCTAAAAGTCACTAGATGGGTATGATTATTGTCATTAACTCTAATCTCCTCATAAAAATTTATGTCAATGTCCCCTTATACTCCCTAGTTTGGATCCATGACCTTTGTACCTCCTTGCTCAATGCCCTTGCTAGATCCATGATTGACAACGTTGATGTCTTTTGCAGCCACTTTTTTAATGTTTCCAAAAACCTTCTCCTTGTTTCCAAACATCCCCATAGGCTTTTCCTCACTTGTCATTTTGCTAGGTGATAAAATCCCTAAAGAGACTAAAACTTTCACCCCTTCATATGGATTTTCTTAATAGTCTAGGAGTTGTTCCTCCTCAGATTCCATCCTCACCAACCAATCCATTTATGCCACGCTTGCAAAAGCTTCTATTTGTTCACATATACCCAATGACCACTCTTGGCACCTTCCCTCAATTGAATTTCTGCTACAATTGATTATCTATTAGCATTAACAAACCCAACAAGTTACTGCAAGCAATAATAATAAAAAATTGATCTAATTTGACAGTGTCAATGCTAGATACACCTTCACTTTAGAGTTACTTAAAAATATAGGGTTGTTGTTTCATTCACATCTTCACTCCCTACAAATTTGTCCTAGGACCCCAAGTTTCTAATGACATGGAAAGTACAAGTCAAGATGACATTCTTTACCATCTATTGTGAAGAACAACATTGATGAATTAAACAAATGTCCTTCATTTTTAATGCTAATTTCTACAACTAAGTCTTCATATGAGAGCCAATAATAAGTCAAAGAGTGATAGTATCCCTTAGCCAACATGGAGGTCCATTGGTGGCTCACAAGGAGGGGTACCAAAGCCCCAAAATTTCCATTATGCACATGAAGACCATTCCTTCAAGCAAGATTAGTTTCCTTGGGAGTCTGAACGCAATCTTGAAGAATAGGACTTTGGAACTTTTGTTTCTAGCTTGGTTATCGAATATAGGGTAAATATGCAATAGGACCTTGTCATTGCTCTTTTGGAGATTACTACCCAATGTAGATCTGAATCTTCTTAGGTTTCCCTCCCTGCAAAATTTTAAACATAAGAGTCAAATTTTCCAAGAAAGGCTGAAAACCATGGACAAAGGTGACTTAAGTCTTCTTTCCAAGGTGTTTGAATGGAGGTCCAAATCAAAACAACACAGCCCTCTATAAATCGGAGTGCATTTTATGTCATTACACATACATGATTACAATTATAATATGGTATTGACAACTGTAATTGGAATCTTTCGAGGAGCTCATTATGAATATTTTTTTGTTTTTTCTTGTGTTGCTTTGATAAGAGGGCAAAACGGGGGAAAGTTTCCAAGATTCTGCTTCTGCACGTCAATATAGCAGTTGGAACTAATCTGTAACGGTCCTAACGTTTCCGTTGCTCTTTCAAAGTCAACAACAGCATGCTTTTCTCTACGGGGGTGGGACACAGAGCAACCGACAATGTAACGGCACTGCAAAAGTCTATGCTGGCGTTAGACCCACGCACATCAACGGAACGCGTCGACGACTTTTTACTCCTACGGCCTCTGCATCATCATTCGGCTTTGAAGTTATTTTATATAAAATGAAGTTTCCTCACTGGGCTGTAATGCGTTACAGGCTTACAGCGTTTTACTTTGATGAAAAGCTCTTGATACGAAGAATACAATATTTGTGAGGGTGGTCTATCCGTCCATAAAATCGGTCGATTGGCATATTCTAAGACGCTTGTAATTTTCATGGATTGAAAGGTTCTAGTGGGATCACATAGGCTTCTCAAAGATTACCTAGCTCCTCTTTCTTGACTTGAAGGCTCAAATGTTCATGCTAGGTTCTTATGGGTATCGTTAGGTTCTTCGATTAATTATACTTTCCTCTAGTGTCATCACCTTATGCCATTGTAGCCATTGGTGGCTCTCCTTTCAAAGATATACAACTTGAAATATCAAAATTCTTGGCTATTGGAGACCTTCTTCTTGTAGGAGACTATAATGCAATATTTGGTTGCATACAGTGCACAAAGCATGATCTCTAGTTGAACTCATTGACAACTCAAGTAGTGGACTTTCAGGAGGATGTTTTACACTAGAACTCCATTGATAGAGCAATGATACCTTATGGTAAACCCCTAGTTATCTTGGGATCCTCTCATGATTTGGTCATCCTCAACGACAATGGATCTTTTCCACATTCCATGGGCTCCACATGCTTTCTTTTGCTAGTGGTTGTTGTTTCATTGATTGTGTTCTTGTTAATAGGGCGCTACTATTAGAAATACAAGATCTTTGGGTATCTTCCACACCTTTCGACCACCAACTTGATGAACAATACACAAACTTCCTCAAAACAGTGTGCCTCTCAATGCATGGTACTCATGACTTGATTAAGTGCTCCCATTACTTCACCCAAGGGATTTGGTCTTCCATGCTTAACACCATCCCTCATTCCATCTTCACTTTTTTCCCCACTAGGAATGACCATTGCCCTTGTAATGATTGGTACGATTTTGATTGTAAAAACATTATATTCTAATCAAACATATTATGAGGCATATAATATCCAAATCAAAGCAAATACAACAAATCTATAGGAGCGCTCTTAGAAAGGAAAAGAGGATCCTTCTCTTGAAAAAGAGTAGAACTATACTCATCCAACTTCACTTCACCCCTTAACTCTTTTGGAGAGCCTCCCTCCCTTTTAAATCAATGTGTGTAGTAAGAAATCTCTTTACTTGGACCTATACAATTCTCCAAACCTATACAATTCTCCAAACCAGTGAAGCATTTGAGTCAACCCGAAACTTGTCCATTGATATTTTTTTTCTAACCACCAAATCCTATGTGCCATCTTTAAGTCTTGATTCAACAAATCCCAAGATGTGGAGAACCTCATCGCTAAATTTTTCAAACACAGCCCTAAAGTCTTCGCCGTGTATATTGCTAAATTGTTTAGCTACATGATGACCTATGGCTTTCCATCTTCTTGGACCTCCCATATTATCTATCCCATCTAAATAATGGAGCCTAGATTGATCATAGTAACTAACACACTATTAATAGTTGGCCATACCTTGGCTAAGATCTTTGCCACAACCTTAGACATTCACATCTCTAGATGCTCAAAGACAAAAAAAATAAAGGCCAAATGACAAGTATGTATAGGAGGAACCAATGTACCGAAGATCATATCTTTACTTGGAATTCCATCATTGAGGAGGCCCACAGGAGGCCAAGGAAAACACATGTAAAGTGTATTGTTGTTTGGGCCTTGTTCGCTAAAAAGATTTAGGATTTGGGTCCTCCACCCTTGGTGGTTTCACTTGTGATGAAATATTATGAAACCATGGTTGGTGTTGGAACACATACAATTCTGAACTTTTGAGCTTTATATTCTTCACCTCATGAAAATACAATCCTTCCCAAAACGGTAACTTAGAAATTAACTTTCAAATTTTAAATCAAATTCATTGATGGTTAATTAGTAATAAGACACGCGTGATATCCGTCGTTGATGAAGTTTTTCCGTTTGATCGAACAATCCTTAATACCTCCAGATTTTTGGAGCCGCCTAATTTTTAAAGAGGCGAATCACTAAAGGTCGCTTCGAGCATTTCGATAAGTCTTAACGATAAAAAATTATGAAACCCCTAAACCCGAAGGTATCTACTCTCGACTTTTACTAAACCTTTTAAAACGCAAGTCGCAGGACATGTGTATCTTTTGAGTCTTCCCTGAGTTGACACGTGGCACCCATTTCTAACATTTTTGTTTGAAGATTCATACGATTCCAGGTAACACGTGGAACCTCCCTTTTTTCGACACGTCATCTAGAATGACGTCATCTGCGACATGTCACTACGGGAATATAACAAAGAACTAATTCACAAATCACCGAAGAACCAAAATGTTGAAGAATTAAACTTTAATTAATTAAGTTAATCATGGTCAAGAGATAATTAATGACTTCACAGTTCGGGGTTCAGATGCTTACCCTTTATCGTATCTTAAAATCTCTGAAGTCCAAATTTCCGAAACACTTAAAGCTAAATATGATTAATTAAGACTTTTATTAGATAATTAATCACTTCGCAGTTTCGGGTTTCGAGAATTTCCTCTTGAGCTACATTTAAAGTTATCGAAGTCCAAACTCCCGAGACACTTGAAATTGACACACCTTTTTAAACATTATTAATTAAGGTTTTAAAAGTGATTATCCAAGGATTAACTTTCGCAGATTCGGGATTCAGGAAATTCTCACGCTGTCTAATCTAAAACTCCCGAACATGAACCGCTGAATATTAATGGCATTTATGACTAATAACAATAATGATTCAAACGCGGATTGCGGATTGCCAGGTAGACATTTCCATTAAAGTTAATAAATTTTTCGCCAGTGAAGCTATATGAAAATCAATGTATCTAATTTGAATAAAGGCACTTGGATTTCGAATTCATTTTCACCTTCCGCAATTAGCAAGCTTTTATCAGTTTGAAAAGATTACGGATTTTCTCTACAACAGGTAACCTCACTCAATTTCTTAGAGATCATGGCACCACGAAAAATGATGAAGAAGCTTGATGCGGCTGGTGAGGGTCCAAATCCAAATGTGGACGTTCTGTCGGACCCCACGTCGCGATCCATAGACACTGTTAAATCTTGGATGCAGGTGTTCGAGGTTTTGGAACAGGGAATAATAAACTATCCAGAAGACTTCGTTGATGAAGAATATGATACTTATGCAGCTAAACTCAGACATATAGCCCAGTCATAGCTACACAAGATAGTTGCGCAACCGAGACTCATGTTGTATAACGAGATGATAAGCTGGGCCTTGGAAAACATCGACGTCCAAACCAGGAGCATCGTCAACCATCAGAAGGTTGTCGTTGGTTCTTTCCGACCGGAACACCTCCAAGTAATGTATAATCTATCTCTCAATCCTAAATATAATTACAATGCTACATTTATTTTGGAGTTCGAGCAAAAGGAATGTATCCAATAAGTCAAGAGTTATCTTGATATAATCAGACCTTGGTGGGGTCACCCAGAGAAGTTCAAGGCCGACGCTCATGGTATGTATGCCACAACGTCGTTGGAAGCTCACATGATTTAGATAGCCATGATGCTCTGTAGATTGTTCGAGAAGAAGATTCCTACTCATTTCCCGGTGGAATGGGTGTCTATAATGCACGAGGTGGTTGAGGGATACACTTTTAATTGGGTCAAAATGTTGTCAGATAACTTGGCCAAATAAATTACTGAATACAAAATGGAGAAATCAAAGGGGAAACCCACCCCTTTCTATATGTCTAAATATGTCATGGACGCCATTTGTTTCATGACACCTTTCCCATTAATGAATTGGAGTTGGACACCGACCAGTGCAGAGCCCATTCACTTCTACCATTCCAAGATGTGGGAGGAAAAAGCCAAGGATTTCTTTTATGAAATCTGTCACAATGTAGTGGTTCTTGTTCATGTATCCTTGTATGGTCACCCACCTCCTCAAATTTCAGATAGGATTATGGGAAATCTAGGAAAACTAGCAGATTGGTTTATTGAAGAAAACTTCTCTTACATCAGGGTTTTTGGATGCTCAGTTCCTCCCCATGCTCTCCCGCAATTATTACCAGACCGGCTGGTATGCAGAAAAGTAGCTTACTAAACAGTAACGTGAGACATCCACTAGGAGCTAAAGGCAACACAGAAAAAGATATGGCCAACTTTCCCTATCCAAGTCGGCATGTTTTCACTATTGGATTTTGGTCACTCCAAGGTAGAGGTTGCAGCTTTGGAAGATGTCAAATTGGTTGACATTGAGTTCAAAAGACATGATCCACATAAGATTGTGGAAAACCACCTAGCCCAGTTCAACATGAGGAGGTATGTGCATGAAAAATCCCTGCACGATGAAATATTCAGGGGAGTTAGATCCTATGAAGAGGTGCAGGACCGATTTCAAACCCTGCCTCCAGACCAACAGACAGGTTTTTTCAGTTTTCAAAGACATAGACGGAATAGCCTACCTAAGATAATACAAGGAGAACAAATAACCACTCCCCCTTCCTAGGAAGTCACATCAACAGGTTCAGAAGCGAGCCACTCTAGTAAACAAAAACCTGAGGAAACTTCGAAGAGCTCGGAGGTATGGACTCAAAAATTACAAGCATCATTGTCAGACTCGCTGAGCCCCCGAGATTTAGAACAGATCAAAGCTTACATGAGGCAGGGACCTGATATACCTCTTTCATCACCAACTACCCCTGTTGGCACCTCAAATGAAATAGAACAACAACAGACTACGGAGATTGGCACTCATATTACATCGTTGACACCTCTCCAATCCAGCGTTGGAACCCCTCATTCCAAAATCATTTTTGTAAGTGATCTTACCCCAATATCGCCCGAAGAGATGCCTCCTTCAGATTTCTTCTTTAGCAAGAAACACAAGGCCGTCATGAAAATAGAATCACACCAGAAAGATGGAGCGATAGTCAAAAGGCAGAGAATGGTGTATGATGGGAATGATAGAGATGATACAAAATTCACAAAAGAAGTTGCAGGTTCGTTAGGTGCTTTTGCCACAACCAATCAATGGTCTATGGAAAATTTAGTCGAACAACTGTGACAAAAGTGTATGTTGGTAGAACAATTACAAAAGCAGATATACACCGCTGAACAGACTATTCGAGACAGAGTGAGTCAAGACTTTGAGTAGATCAGAGCTAATGACTGACAACAAATTCAACAGCTCTGGGCCAATCTTGATGAGCTCCATCAGAGTTCACAAATCAACTAGGGTCTAATCACTCAGCGTGATGAATTTATAAGACAACTGCAAGCTAGATTGAAGGTGACCAAAGGTACCTTGATAGACATTCAAGCCTTCCAAATTCAAGCATTAGAAATAAACAAAAAATTTGAAATGGCCCAGCAAGATATTTTTATGAAGGTTGATGCCATCCAGAAGTGCTACCAGGCAGTAGACCTTGCTCTGAAGTATATCTATATTAAGGAAAGAGAAGATTGCTCAACCTGAGCTAAGTTTCAAGAAGCCATCATATTGGCACAGAAAGATAATGTCCCTGATTTTCCTCGGCTTTTCCCTTCTGAACAAATAAGAGGTGATATGGCCCTGAAGGTGTGGGAAACGAATTTGGAAAAGAGCAAGAGATTAGCCAGAGAGGTAAAGGAAACTTTCCAAGAAGCGTTATCATCATTAGACAATAAACTAATTGATTTTGAGGAAATCATTATCGCGGAGGCTCTGGGGAAAATCGATATTGAAATGAACCAGCAAAACTCCATAAAGAGCAAAGAGGAAACTTTGGCAGCCATTCAGGAAATGATCCAGATTGATCTTCTTAAAATAAATAAATGGCTAGTGAACCCAAGTTCACAGTTCTAGGCCTTAGCTCAAGAGGTGAAAAGGATCCAAGAAAAGTTGCCTCAGGTAGAGAGGAAGTTATTCACTTTCGAGGTAAACGAAACAATTGAGCCATCAAGGTTGGTGGTGGAATTTTTAGATAAATGCAACCAATGCATTGAACATGAAAAAGCAAGCACAGTTGGGAGCAGGTAATAAAATGTTATTGTATTACTGAACATAGCTGGAGGGATAGATGGCAACAAAACTAAAACGGCCAAGACAATATGCCAAATTATTAAGAAGACCAGGCGACAACTGTGTCCAGGCTAAAGGAATAAGGAAAAGAAACATTTCTGCCAGCAGATGAAGGGATAGAGGAGAACGCCAACGGAGCTCATTAGTTTTTACATATTGTTTTCTTATTCAAATATATGCTATTTTTATTGTAAGAAGTCCAACCGTTTGAGTTGTGACAATTTTTGTATAAAAACATAGATTCAATATCTACGCGAAGCTGCTTCTTGCTAGATGTAATAGAGAAAACTCTCATTTTTTGAGTATTAATACAAGTGCAGACAAAAATTCCAAATTCTGTTCAGTTTGAGTTATGTGTTTCTCCTGTATTTCCATATCTCTAAATTTCCTTATGTAATTCCTTGATAAGTGATTGATTGCAATTTAGTATCACAACTACTATAATCATATTATCTCAGTAATTTGTTAAGTAAGCAGTTTTTCCTTTGTAATTGTTGTAAGTAATACAAGACTAGCAAGCTATTTGAATTACTGCATCTCATATCATGTTCAAGAGTGGACTCTTTTCTTTCTTCTACTACAAACAAGGTGATATTCATCTGCCATTGATGCCTATCTTTTTTTATAAGTTTTGTAAGTTTCTCCCACACCATTTGATTTCATAATTGTGACTCAGACTACGAAATACAACTTCTGTACTATCCTATTATTAATTTCATTTAAGGATTTTTTCTTATATAACTAAAGGTAGAAAAAACACTCTTTTAAAACATTTGTTTTAAACATTCTTGATGCCTGACATTACTCTTTGATCCTTAAGTTTAATATGAGGAACAATAGTTGGAAAGGTACGAACAAGCACTGGTGAGGCAGAGGAGGTCCATAGTACTATAAGAGTTAAACAAGGTTTCCTACTATCTCCTACACTTTTTGGACTCTGCACTGATGAGCTAGAGGAAATCATATTATATTCATTAGGTGTCATAGATGGTTGCTTACTCTTCAAAGTCTCTATTTCTATTATCCTATTTGTATATTCCATTATCCCCATGCCCCATTCATTGAGGGGCCTACATAGACAACTTGACATCTTAGCTTCATTTTGTGGAACTCATGATTCGATGTCAGGTTAATCTAGGGAAAACAACAGTCATGGCCTTCAACATACCTAAAAGGGAGGAAAGTAATCATGTGATTTATACTTACAAAGATGAGAGGGTTGAGGTAGTGTATTCATATGTATATTTGGGGGCCTCATTCTTTGGTTCATGCTTTATCTGGAATTTAGCAGTAGAGGCTAGATTGAGCAAGGGATATGCGACCCTTACCACCCTTGGAAATCAATGTTTTCAACTTTAGTTTCAATACATTTGAGTGAATATTTGTCTCTTTCATTCATTGGTCACACCTACCCTCTTGTATGGGTGTGAACATTGGGGATCATACTCTATTGGAGTAAATTAAAACATGATAGAGACATCACTTGTTATG